>CM031857.1:8528440-8570280 GCA_018697195.1 Certhia americana | reverse complement strand
CCCTCCCTCCTCTCTTTTTTTCCCTCCCTCCCTCCTCTCTTTTTTTCTCCCTCCTCTATTTTTTATTTGTTTTATTTTTAAAGTTTTATTGTTTTCATTTTTATTAGATTTTATTATTTTTTAAATTATTTTCATTTTTATTATCTTTATTTTTTAAATATATTTTATTTGTTTATTTTTTGTTCACTAATTGTTCCTGACATAAATTCAAGTGTTTTCCTTATTAAGGGCTCTCACACCTTAGAGAAAAGAGAAGTTGTCCAAGGTCACAAGTTTTGTGCTACAACTTTGAATGGCGACTTCTTGCATTTGGTTTGGTGGGTTTTTTCTTCTTTTTTCTTTTTTTTCTTTTTTTTTTCTTTTTTTTCTTTTTTCTCCTAAAGATCTATGGAAAACTTCCAATGCAGAAATTTAGAGTTGGGGATTTTTTTCCATTTTCAGATGGGAAGCCTGGTGACTGGCCCACTGCCACCAGTCACGTCAGTCACTGGTAACAGCACTGACAGAGGTGTTGTGCTCAAGACAAGGCGTCTGCTTGGCCAGAATGCCTTTGAGCTGAGGTGTTTGCAGCTGGAATGTGAGTTAGCTTCTCTCATTCTTTGTTCAGAGAAATTATTCATGATCTTATTCAACCTGCTGTCTAGCTAATCTCAAGGATCACTAAAAATGTGTAGTCTTGTACACGCATCATTCTTCTTGAGGAAGAGACTATAGTTGATAAAACCAAGAAAATTTACAGACTGCTGGAGTATGCCAGTTTAGGGAAGGGGGTTAGTGTGCAATACAGATGGGTGTAGGACAAAAGAAAAGCATGCAAAGAGTCAATAAGGGATTGTTAAAACACAGCAGCAGGATAGGATGAAGGCAGGTGGATGTATGTAATTCCACCTGGAGTCAAATCTCCTGAACTGTTTACTCTGAACTGTTAATATAGCTGTAAATATTATTGATGAACCCAAGTGGAACTCTGGTAGTCAGGATCCTGAAAATTTAAAGAGGTTAATGTCTAGAATATAAAAGTTAGAAATGTCACTCTACATTAAAAATAGAATAGTGTCATATTTGTCATTAAAGAATGAGACACATTATTTTTACTCCCACTGGCAAGGACCAGTAGATGGAAAAGATTATCGGCAAGCAGCAAAAGCTTGAGGGGAAAAATGACCAATGTCACCTTTCAAGCCACAAAAGCTGCAGCAACTGAATTTTTATGTGGCTTCCCAGCTCTCTACAATGACTTACAGTTAACATTTGCAGCAGTGGGCTGCTGAGAACCAAAGGCTTACTCAGCAGAAGGAACCTAAGGTGAGCACGCAGTGCTCACTCATATGGGGTCAGTGTGAGATGAAAATGTTTCACACCCCACCATCATCAATATTGCCAGATAGGGAGGGCAACCACATGATAACAGGGCTGACTGTGACCTTGGTGGAAGTGACAAACACCCCCCATTACAGTAGTTCACAAGTGGCTATAAGTAATAGGGCTTGCAGAGGTGGCCATCAAATATAAGTAATTAACTGGAGCAATGCAGAGAGAATGCATGTGCCTGGGAAATGGTCCAAGGGAGAAATATAAAAAATACCCAGACAAACTGGAGGAAAAAGACATTTTTGTTTTAAGACAAGAGACTTTTGAAGGTTGCTGATAGTGTCCTGGACTGGCTGGGAAGTGGAGATAAGTTGGATGAATGCTATATTAAAAAAAAAAAAAAATTACCTTGCATACCTTGGACAGTATTACATTGGCAGAATTGGTGTTTTCTTTCCTGCTCACAAAAGAAGCATATAGCAAACTAAAACATATCTCATGGGAGGGGGGAGGGAAGGGCGTGTTTGAACTGAGGCATAAAACATAAATACATCTAGGGCCAACATCCTGGACTTACAGTAAAAAATTATTGCTTTCATTTTAAATACTTTTTTTTCCCCCCTTATTCTCACCAATGTGAAGGGAAAGAGATGAGACTTGAAAACACCTTCAACATGTAATTCAAGTAGTGATGTCTTCCTGAGTCAGCAGCTGAGGAGTGTGGTGGGGAAAAATGGAATTAAAAGAGACTATTGCAGTGCAGAGGTGTGTGTCAGAACTACAGGTCACACAGAAAGAATTAGTCGTGCAGAGGCATTTCTTGCAATGAAGTGTGTCTTGCAGATTTTTCAGGCGTGTGCACCGTTATTAAAAGTATAAATTCAGAAGAAAGCCATTTCTGCTAGCTTTGTCTCTAAGCATCTATCACTTTCCAAGGCTTCAAAATCTTCTCTGATGGAAGCTCAACCTTCAAACTGCTTCAGTCTTTCACTGTGAGAAGAGAGTGCTATCTTACAAATATCAAAATCTTTCACATTTTTTGCAGTAGATCAAACTTTATTATCTGTCTTCATCACATTCTGCTCTCTACCTTTTCTAAAAAGTGGATGTTGTTAAGTAGACATTTGAGGTTTCCTGCAGCAGGGAAGAGCCACACTCTATACAACTCTAAAAACCAAGACTTCATACCTCCATTTTGTGGAACCTCTGGAGAACATTTGAGTTGAAGAATTGAAGAAAAATAGAACATATTTCTATTTCCCCTTCTTTGTGATTTACAGGTGTGGTTGCAAAATAGGGCATTTGGGTGATCAAGGTCTGGGGAAAGTGATTAGAAAGTTCTAAGTAGATCATTCATTTACCTTTTTTTCCCCTTGTATTTGAATAATCTAATTTTTATAGTGGGCAGCATGCACTTTTGTGTGCAGAGAAATCTTAATGAACTCTTGCTCAGGAATTCCATAACTGGACAAGGAAGAAGGCAATATTCCCTCCCTTTATGTTTTCCCTTTTCTATTTAATAAGCTGGGGCAGTCTTAAACAGGCGCCATGGAAAAGAAACAACAATTGTTTAAGATTGTGCTGTGGTTCATATCAAAAGTGCTTCTGAAACTACATGACAAGCAGAGAGATTTGAGCAAGAGACAGAAATAGAATTTCTTCAGAGGCTGTGATTGCAGAGAGGTGACCCAGGGAACACTTGGTCAGTTCATAATCGTAAAGAACTGGTTTCCTTAACTGGAGTGGTGGTTTTTTTCTTTTATTTCAATTTTTAATTTTTTTTTTAATCTGACATGCAGGTTTGAAGGTGTTCAACTTTTGCAAATTGGCCAGAATTCCCTAAGTGTTTAGTAGTCAATGTGCAAATTCTCTTTAAAAATAAGTTTTCTCTGAAGATAAATTTGAGTCCTCTTGAAAGTCAATCCCAGACCCTTACAAAAAGTAATTTTATCTTACATGAATTAGCAGCACAATGACTTCAAATGCTACAAAAAAAATAGAGCTTAGTGTCTTCAGCCTGGTTGATTCCAGTGTTTCTTAAAGAAGTAAAGAACAATAGTAGGGAGGTTGTCCATGTATAGAGAACAATTGGGAAGTGGAAATAATTATGGTTGCCCTGGAAATGTTTTGGTTTTTCTATATGTTGGAATTCTGCTGGTTAAAAAAATGAGTATGCATTGTTGAATAGCTTTGACTACTAATTGTTTGAAGATGCTTTATCAACAAGTCAGATGTTTTCTTTTTGGTATCTAAATCATGCAGTGAACACTAGATATCAAAATTGCTAGAGAATTTTAAAACACAATTCCAAAGGACTCTAGAAAATGAGATGTTTATAGGTATTTTTCTGCTTTTGAAAATCTGGTCCTGACTACTACTATTAAGAAACGTAAAGAGCACCTAAATAAATAAATTATATGCAATGTAATTTTAAGGTAAAGTCCATGAACAGTTCTGGAGTGCTATCTATCAAATAATTATTGATATATACATTTCTATCAATTGCATATTCTTCAGTAGCTAAAAACTCTTGTTCTCATGGGTTTTTTTCAGACACATACCATACTTGATAATAATAAGTAAGCTGCTTTTCTTGAAAACACTCCTAGCTGGAAATCCTATTGAAAACCAAAAGTAAAAGTGTAGTTGACCTTGTTCATGTCATCTCTGTAATCATTCCTCTGCTTAGGTTTAGTCTGGTCATGTTGAAGATTATTCTGGCAAAAATCTCTGGAAACTGGAATTGGTGTGGGAACCTTTCAAGTGAGAGCTGTAAGTTTGCTCCAAGCACACGTTTTTCACTGGCTGCCTTTTATTTCACCCACTTCCCTAAAATATAAGTTTCTCTACATGATTAGACTTTGGTGGATGGGTGCATATGGTTCTTCCCAAGACAGGCATCTTTTCAGAAGACACTGTTTTGGGATGAAACCACCCAGAACAGTTGCTAGAACATATTTCCATCCACAGCTGATGGCCAGCTGGCAGTGGCTCCTCGCTGGCTGAAGATACTTGCCAGAACTAAATGTGGTTTTGTCCTCCCTGCCTTCCAATTTTGCTATCTCCATTTTAATACTTCTTTTGTTTCTGATATTTCAGAATCATTACCATTTGTAAGGCAGCTGTAAGGGCACACCACCTTTTTCTTTAATATATATATTACTGGGGCCAAACAAGTATTCCTCAACTAGACTGTAAGTTAAAACCCCCAATATTTTACACCCAATGTTGTACTTCCTTTATATTCAATTCATGGTACATTTTATGATGAAACTTCTACTGAAATATTTGTCAGCTATTTTCCTAACTAAATTCTGTTTATATTAACGATATTTTTAAGATATATTTTTTATCTCTTGACAATTCTTAGGGACAATATATATATTCAATTTACAGAACTTGTGATATCTTTCAGGATGCTGAACATTGCCACTAGCATTAGTTAAAGCAAGAAGTATGAAACATTTTATAAAACAATTCAAACCAAATTTAGTTTGTTTTCCCTATGGTAAAAAAACCCAAAAAAACCCAGGAGTTTGGCTATCTGTAGAAACTACAATTTTACAACTTTTTCAGGGAAGTTAGAGTTAATATAGACTGACACTGGGTAACATTATATGTTTTGCAGTTTTTTTCCAGGTATTTCAATGAAAAAAAAGACTTAATGGCATTGTTGTACTAAATAGAAATTCTACATAATGCACAGAAGTGTAGTTGTACTTCATGTGCATGTTATTTTTTGTATTAAAAGCAAAAATTTTCAATGTATTATGTGTATTATTTTTGCAAATTATGGCTTTTTTGGGTTTTTTGTGGTGTGATAACTGAAGAAAATTTGAATGGAAGATTTCTATGTATTAGATGTTATTTCAGCTGGTAGTGTTTTTATCAACCTAATTTATTAATTTTTTTGCAGTCTGGTGCCTAATTATCATAATTCTTTTCATTAATGTTTATATACATCAGAAATAAAAGAACCTTAAGATGGTCATCTCTAGAAAACTGTTGCCATCCATTTTGCTCCATTTAGAGTTATATACAGGTACTTGCTGTATATGTTTGATATTTTTTTCTTGGCTGAACTTTACATTTCCTATGCAGTCTTAAATGTATACAGTTGAAAATAACAGAAAACAGTTTCTAAGAAAAATCTCACTGTATTTTCTATTAAAAAAATCTCACTCTGCTTTCTTGTATTATAGTGCTCTTAAAAAGGGACATTTTCAATAGCTGTTATGGGGAGTTAAGAAATAGTGCAGTGTGCTGAACCTTGGCTTTGAAACATGTTTCTTGTAACTTTTCAAATCCGTGGAAACATCTTTTATCAAATAAACTCACTGAAGGTTATTGCAGAAAGCTAACCAGAAAATGGCAGAACTGTCCCGCGCAAACTAGCAGTAGCACAACTCTACTCTAAAAAAACTGTTTTAAATTTCATATTAACTCCATAGAAATAATCATAAAATCAATGCAGTATTAATTCTGGAAATTTCTATGGCTGGTCACCTCTAATTATTTCTGAAATGCTTTTAACTGTTTTTTGCTAAGTGCTCAGATTATTCAAATCCCTTTCCATGTAGTACAATAATTTGCATACTCAAATGTTATCTAGATTGGAAGTACAGATATCAGGCATGGTATGGTTTACTTTCAGTACCATTCACTGTCTAAATGTAAATCTGGGAAGTAGTTTTACAATAGTTTAATTTTTTACAAAAGTTTTTTTGCTTGTAGATTATTAAGACTGAGACACATTTAAGATACAAGTTTTAAACGCTGTCATTATATAAAATCTTTCTTATCCAGGGCTTTCTAGATGAGTTTTGAGGTGTTGTACATACAAAAATAAAAGCTACAAGGCTGTTAGACTTTTTGGCTCCTGAAGTGAAAATAAAAGTGGCAAAAGGGGGTATATTGAATCTGAAACTTGCATGCAGCAGGGCAATGGGATTTCTTTTGAAGGGAATCAGGGAGCTAATGATCCTAAAAAAACTCCTCTGTGCATGAATAAGGAGGAATCAAAAAGTAGTAATGATGAGTGACGTGAAAAAGGAGAGGAAGCAAGGTTATTAGAAAACTTATCATAAATTAGCAGTGGAGATTGATAACAATGTGCCACTACAAGAGAGAGGAGATAACTCTAAGTGTAATGGTGAAGGAGGAAAGAAAGAAAAGGTCATGGTTTCCTACCCTCCCACACTGCATCTCCTGTAAGCCTTGATCTCTTTTCTGTCCCTCACAGTTTTTTGGGAAGTGCAGCCTTTATTGGTTCTGGTCTGGATGCTCCAGACAGAGATCCTTTTTGTCCCCATCCTTTTTTGCCCTATGTTTGCAGAGGTCTGGCACTGTAAGGCATAACATACACCTAACTGGCAAAAATTCCCATTTTTTTGGATTGGCTCTTTTGGGATTTTGGATTCTTAGTCTCTTATTATGAGAGATAATTTAATTATAAGATAATCAAATTATAAGAGAAATTATGAAACCAAATATGTGTCCTTGCGTGGCAAACATGAAGCAATGACATGGGAGATGGCACAGAGAGGGGGAGAGTATGAAACTTGGGGTAGACAGATCCTGGACGTTTGAAAGTGGCAGATAAAAGCAAAACGGGGATCAAATCAAAGTGGTGGTGTAAACATATATAGGAGCATTCCATTTTTCCTCTCTAGTACAGCATGATGTCTAGCTCCAAATAGTTACCTGTGTTTTCCTACAGGCTTGTGAATTTTTGGTGCTCACTGGTGAGGGTATGGGACTGGTGCCTTCTCAGAAAGATGAAAATAATGATAAATGTTTGAAATCTGAAAAAAAAGGAAAGTGTAAACCCTTCACTTCAGAGTCTTCACACTGTATGTTCGAAACTAACACTAAGGTTTATTCAGATTTTACTCATTATATTTGTCTTGTGTTGAGTAGTGATGATTGCATGACAATGATGCATGAACTAATATTCTAATAGATTTTTAATTGAACTGAAGAAAATACTTGTGGGGTCAAAGATTTTTAATGAATGAGCAGATTAAATGTCCCATGAAAGGTACCATATGGTTTTTGAAAATCTAAAAATTAGTTGCAAAGTCACAGTTAATTTAATTATATAGCCTCTCTGTCTTGGGATAATAAAGTAGACTGATAATTATAATAGAGAATGAAACCTTTGCTATTAAGAGACCTTTCTAAAAAATAAATGTTTGGATAACTGCTTTTAAATTACTCGTTTATGAGGATATTATTTTAAAGATAATATATTTAGGACATAACACAATAGTGATTGGTGGTGGCACATCTCTCTGTACCTCCTTGCTGTGACAGTATCACTCCTTATGCACACACATTTTGCTCACAGTAAGAGAAGACACTCTGGTAAACACATGGGAAGCAAATATTTTGGGTCACTTACAGGGTTTCTAAGTTTTAAGTACACTGATCAACCTTTTGACCAGTATAGACTGACTTTTACAGAACATCCTTGTAGGGAAACCTCTCCTTTCAGTACACCTGCAGCTGTCATTAAAATGGTTAAAACAAACTTATGTATTCTAGAACCCAGAATTTTGTACAAGTCTTTCTTGACCAACCATGTATTCTACTAGTCCTTCTGGATCTCTATTTGATATGGTCATAATTTTTGAAATTTTCAGATGTCTCCTTTTTCCAAGTAGTATTTACCACCTGTGATCACTACCAAGATTTTTTTTTTTTTTTTTTAATGTAAATTCTTGACCTGCACTGGTTTTGTTCTTCACAGGTGAATGATAAATAAAGTCAAATCTTTGATTCATTAATTTGAATACCTATGAAGATCATGGGCCCAAGTTTTTCTTGTGGTTAGAAAACAAGATAGAACTTGTGTAAGAAATTAAATGAGATTATTCATAGAAACAGTTCTCTACACCAGCGAATATTCTGCTTTTAATGAAGCACAGAAATTAGCAGTCTATTCAGCAGCCAAATCAGACACTGGTAAGAAAAAAAGTCTGGTTCTGATTGCATTTTTTCAGCTGTAGTACAAAAAAAAAGAAAATTAAATGCAGATTTCTTTTTTTTCTGGTCAAGCAGATTTCTTGAAGATGAGCACTCAAGGCACTAAGATGTGAAATCAACTTTCATGTTTTTCTGAAATTGGTTAATTTATATATGGTGCCTGGAGAAAAGTAGCCTCAGAAATCTTATTAATAATTGTTAAAGAAGTAAATATATAATAATAGGAAATAAAATCACGAGATTTATTTAATGAGAAATTTATTTTTAAAATTTTTCATAAAAGAAGATGGAGAAAACAAAGTAAAATTTCACTGATCAGCAAGATCTATTTTCTTTACTGACAGCTTGAGGAAGTGTGTATCTTTTCAAATAGATTGATCAGAATCTTTAAGTATCCACTCTGACTTCTTATACCAAAATGAAACAATAAGAAAAGACTAGAAATTGTCACGCTTCAACACTTCCTGAATAGAAAGAAATCCTGGTTTGAAATAGTGAATACCCAGAGGAAACTGGAATAGATAACCTGAGTCATTAAACTGCATTGTTAAAAGGGTTTTAATTATTTTCTTTTCCTTATCTCCTCTATTTTCATGGGCAGAGGTGTTTCTATAGACCAGTGATATTGTCTTGTACAAGAAAATTTCCTCCTCAAACCTATTGGCCTTTCTTTTTCAAATGAGAAATTTTGAACACTTACATTCACCAGTGCTCATAACAGGATACTATAGTGAATCTTACTGATTATATTGGTGGTGAAATATTTCCTATTTCTTGTCATGTTATTAAATTATGGAGCACAGGATGTTTATGAAATAAGGGGAACTACATATACAGACAATTTTGCTGATCTAAATGACTGTGCTGCTGAGTACTAAAAGTGTATTTTATGGGAGATAAAGGAATTGGAGTGCTCCTCTGTGCAAAATACTTTTATTAGATAGAAAACACTTATTTTTTGCCTCCAAAACTGTCATGCTGAAGAAAAGATTTGCAGACAGATTGATTAGCAAAGGAAAACAGTTTGGGTTTTACTTATGTGCCCTAGGACATAAATCATTCTCAACTACCTGAATTTGCCTGAATCTCAGTTCCTTGAAATATATTCCTGTAAAAACATTAATACTAAGCATGTGAAAAGGTGAAGTTAAAAAAATTCAAAACCTTTTTGCACAGATCCGTTTGGATTTAAACCTATGGAAAATACTTCAAAAAGTAATAGCTTAAAAATAAGAATTTTAACATTATTTATTGTCTGCAGAATTAGGGAGAAAGGAATAGTAGTAGGCTTGTGTTTAGTGCCCTGAAGCAGAGGTGTATCAGGCCATGTAAGTGGACGGCCCAGGTCTCCTCTGGTCTGTAAAGGCAGGAGAATATAAAAGTCTGACCTCACTTCCTGAGCTGACTTTGACTTTAGTCTTGTGTTGGGGAACTGGGCTTCAAGACTGCAGTGCTTGGTGTCACTCAGTGTGTCCAGTACCTCTTGTTGGAGCCCAGCATGCAGAGAATATTCCTCTGTATGTTTTAAGGCATCCAAACCCTCTGACAAATATTGCTTTTAACGTTTGTCCCTGGAAAAACTTCCTAGGCTCTGCGATGTAACAGAACTTTCAAGAGTGTAAATTAGATAGTAGCATAATATGTAATTTATCACAGGGTGAGAACTTTAGATTTTGGGTTTGTTAGTTTGGTAAGTAGATGAAGACAAGGTGGAGGATCCTTGTTGGTTTCAGGCTTCTTCCTCCTTCTTCATCTGCCTCATATTTCTGCAGTGTTGGGACACAGGACCCTTGGTCACAATTTGCCTCAGTGTAGTGTTACATGAATAGAAATTTAGTTAGTTAGTGGCAGAAAAAGAGAAATAATGTATGTTCTTGGTGATAATTGGGTGAATTATCTTTAAGAGAACCTTGATTCTGTGTGTTCAAGGCTTTTTGGTGTCTTTTCTCCTGCATGCCAGGATGGTGTAAAGCCTGGTGTGCAGAAATTGCTGATAAGAAAATAATAAACAACCTGGAGAACGAGAAAAAAACAAGAGTCCCATTTGTCATATTCTTAACAAGGACTCATGAAAAGGCCTCCCCTATCAGGGGTGAGACAGGTGGGAGTGGAAGCACTGCCACAACTCTGATGTACATTTGCTCTGTAAACACCTTTGACTTCTAAGTTTTTTTTCTTTTTAAACAATAAGACTGGAATAAAAGTAATTTTTAAGACAGTGGCTCTTCAATTCTCCCCACCTTATAATGTTGTGAGTAATAACTGTGGCTGTTCTTCCATTAAAGGCAATCTTTGGTCTGATATATGCCATTTGCAAAAGCTAGAAAGCTGAAATATTTAAATTGATCAAAAATAGCCAGTTGAGTTTTTTACCCATGAAATACTGGGGGGGGGTGTGGGGGGGGTTTGTTTGTTTGTTTTGTTTTTATTTGTTTTGTTTTGTTTCAGTGGGGTTTTTTTGTTGTTTTTTTTTTTTTGTTTTTTTTTTTAACTGAAATATGAGAGAACTCTTGAGTATGTGTTTCTACCCCTGGGGGGGCCCTGACATGCAATAAGAATGGGAGAATATTTAAATCTTGATTAGAAGCAGGTAAAATAGGAGGAAGACATGAAAGAGTCAGTGGAGGAGAAGTGAAAAAAGGTTATTTTTGTATTGACATTCCATGTGTCAATAATATCTAAGAGTTTGATATTGATAATATCTTATTATCAGAAGTGTTTGAGCTACTTATGATCTAATCATTTTATGTTAAATCTAATGTAAATTATCTTTAAGTCTTAGTTTTAAAATTAAAAAAAAATGAAAGAACATCCAAAATGGAATACTTAAACATAATTATTTTTTTTTATTCTGTTAATTTTTTATTTATTTAATTTTTAATTTTTAATTTTTAATTTTTATTTAATATTTAATTTTTATTTATTACATCTGATAGCCATAAGGAAGATCACCCTTTTTGATGAGTTATTGCAGTTTTACCTTCTTTATGCTATTGGATTTTACTTTGCTTAAATTAGACACTATAATTCTTCAGATAAGAGATGTCTGCAGCTAAATCTGATGGATTCTGATAGGTTTTGTGTGTTTCTTAAGGATTCTACATAACATTAATTGCTCTGCCTATTACCAGTCATAACTACTTGGAATAATATTACCAGTAAAAAATTCCCCAAACCATACTGTAACAATAAAAAAATAGACAATTCATATTTTAAATAATTGCTGAAGAAGGTATTCTGGTGAAATTATCAGGGTTGGAACAGTTTGGTTGCAGCCAATGATGCGGAAAGATGAGGGAAATTTACTCAAGTGGAACTTTCTCAGCTGAAAAATGAAATAAAACAAGCTGAGAGAGAGAACAAGGGGGCAAATTTTTATTCCTTTTTGAAGGTGTACAATCTTGACTGAAGGATTAACAGTGGTGAAAAAAACCAATTTATCACAGAAGTCAGGTTCTCATTTCTGGACTTTTGCCTGTACAGAAGGTAAGGGAACTGGTCTCTAACCAGTGGCATGTATGAAGGCAGCTTGGCAGTAAGTGACTGATGGGGACAGTGCTGTTGTCATCTACACTGTCATCCCCTCCAAACTAGAGGAAGGCTTTTGGACTGCTCATGCAGCAGCTCTGTTTGCCACCTTTAACTCTCCTGGTATTATAGTGAGAATTTATTCTGAAGCACCTGCATTTTTAGCCTCATCCTGAAAATATGAATGTGAATAAATTGCTACATGAGGCCTGTCCCACTGGAATGCTATACTTAAAGTGAATTACGGGCCTAGAATTGTTCTTGTGAACAAGGATTTGTGAGTAGAAAGGATGTGGTATTTTCCAAAGGGATATTCTGCCCCCTATGACATCATGCTCAGAATATAAAGCAGGAGAGAGAAGGAGGAAGGGAAGGATGTTAGGAGTGATGTTGTTTGTACTTCCAAGTCACAATTGTGTGATGGAGACCTGCTTTCCTATGGATGCTGAACACTTTGCCTGCCCCTGGGAAGTGGTGAATGAATCTTTTGTTTCTCTTTGCGTGCATGCTTGGCTTTCGTTTGACTTGTTAAGCTGTCTTTATCTCAGCCTGTGGGTGTTCTCACTTTTTTTCTTCCAAGTCTCTCTCCCATCCCAATGTGGAGGGAGTGAGCGAGTAGCTGGGTTGCTGCCTGGGGTCAAACCACAACACTTCTCTTTTTTTTTTTTTAAAAAAAAAAAAAAAAACAACCAAAACCCAACTACATTTTATGGAAAAGGTTCAGTTTCATGAGTCTATTAAAAAAAGCAAGTGAAACCCAAGAAGTGACATTTTATAGGTCACCTGCATGGCTGGAACATACTAAAGCCATTATATGGATGTTTGCTGCCAGACCTAACAGGAGAACTAATAAAAGGAGCAGCTTACCCTTTTTGTGTATAAACTGTTACTGGACTTAGCTGGTGCATTTCATAAATATTTGCTGATAGCTTTAGGCAAATGCTACAGTAAGCATCACTTTGAAGCATTTTAAGTGGATGTTCTGGTGGCTGTGCATCTCAAATCCTGCAATAAAGCCAAAATGTACTGCATAGAAAATTAGTGTGTTCATAACTTTTATGCTCCTCTTCTTTTTTATGTAACGCTGCTTCTGCAGCTCCAGGTTCACAAGGTACATCAGAATGTTCCTTTTTTGAGCTCGTTAGTTTGTACACTTCTCTTTCAAGTTCATCTCAGTCCTTGTTCAATGTTTTTGCAAAGCTCCTTTGTCTTGATAGTACTTTTTTACTTCCTTTTCTTTCCTGCCCTGTGCCTTTGTTCAATTATTGTTTAAAATTTCATACATGAACCTAATCTTATGCATTCTCAATTAATATTCCACACCCTCCAATTTCCTGTATTTACCAGATCCATGGATCTTTTCTTAATTAACTTCCATTTTTCAGGCCAGCTACCAATCCTATTTTCTTTCTGGTAGCTCCCACCCAAATCCCCTTTTTTGTTTGTTTATAACAACCACCTTTGTCTCTTTATCCTCCAGAGGGCTGTGGGACATTTTGCAAAATTCAGCCTTTCCAAACTAGGCTGTTATTCTCCCTTAGTATATTAATTTCTCAAAAGCCTTGGAGATGCAGATAATTTAAGAAAATCCTCAGTAAGCATAATATTATTCACTTTTTATCCCATTTGTCGTATTTCTGCTAGGTGTAGTGATATTTCTTGTGAAGAAAGTAACAGCTTGGCAAGCTTGAAGCAAGTGGTATATATGTGTGGCTTGTTTCTGCTATTCTGTTTCATATCATGGTGTGTCAGCATCCAAAGGGTATCTTCTCTTTTGCCTTTTGCTAACTGTGGAGGAGTGCCAGTAGCAGCTCCATATTTGCTGGCATTAGGAGGACAGGCTCAGCAGTGCTAGGAGGCTGAGGCAGCTTTCCTATGCATTTTCAATTATTCCCAGTAGGTTGTCTCTCTGTGGCAGGGTGACACATAAAGTGCACTGTAGGGCTGTGGTGCTTTCTCTTCTACAGATGGAAAAGTGAATACTTGTGTCTGTACTTCAGATCCAGAACTAGACAGAGCTTGCCTGCAGTCTTTTATCCATGCATATATTGTGAACGATCTCGAGTGTACAATGCAATCTAGCAGGTGCTCTTTCCCAGCTGAAGGTCCCATGACTTATTTTGAAAATCAAAATAAAACCTGTGCACACCATGGCAAAAGAGTGAAGATCCTAAGAGTCAAAGCAGATGAAATGACTACTTCTAAAGTTACCACAGCAGACTGGATTCTGTTTTGCTTGGCACATCTATTATTGATATGCCTGCTGTGCAGATGTTATTCATATAAATACACAAATGAATTGTACTGAGGTATCAGAATTGCTGGTGCCTGCCTTACTTTGATGATGAATAAATGAAAGCACTGATTCCTGTTTCTGCTAAAGAAAGACTAAATTATGTACTCACATGTACAGTCTCTCATAATTTTTGTAAATTATTAACTATCACAATATGATTTGGATTTTTAGACAGAGGGCTTATTAACCAACATTCCTAAACTATCAAAGTCATTAATGAATGGTAGTTTATTGCAAAAGATTGTGTTTCCTAGAGAGTGATAGAGTCATGCAGGCATTTTGAATTTCAAATGAGTAGCTACACATCTTTGGGATCTGTTAATGCACACCAGCTCAGAGACAAATAGCCACCAGGTATTCAGATAGAGTGAGACATTTCTGAGTGCTCTTGTTTTCTCCTACAATCACATTTGCAGAAGTGAAAGCAGTTAATACAGCAAACAATTTTTCTTAATGATTTTGTCATCTGTACTGAAACACTTTTTATTTAGAGGCATAAATGTTTTTCCTGATTTTCATATGTTGTTTAGAAAAATGTATATATTATGCCTGTATAACGATCCGAAATTAAGGAGGGTTTATGTATTTTTATGTTCTATATATTCTACTGTATAAGATTCAACCCTTTTCTTAACAATTACTCCCCTGTGATTTAGATTCAAAACTCGTTTCCTCCCTAAATCTGCTAATTTGCATAGAACATGTGATTGTCTCCTGGAAGGAAAAAAAAAAAAAAAAAAAAGACAGCTACTTGATGTTTAATATATTGGTGTTCTGATGGATTTTTTAAAAATTGACAATTAAAAATGTTACTTTCAGATATAGTTAAAAATAACTTAAACCTTTCTCTACTATTAAAATATATGTACCTACTGTCCATTATTTCTGTGAATTACTGCACATTCATTACTGAAGTGTGATCCTGAGGACTCATTTTGCAGGGAAGATGTATTGTAGGTGACTAAGCTTTAGAGGTTATAGGTAAACTCATGGCTTTAGTACGGTGATAAGATAAATATTCTTGCTGGTAGCAGCAGGAAATGCTCTTTGATGTGTTCTCTGGCAGTTCAGTACAAATGGGCCTATCATGAATGCTGATGGAATTGAAAACTAACTAGAGGAGTCAGCCTTGAGAACATATCCCCTTACAATCCTGTTTTGGCAATAGAAGTATAGTGTTTTATAAGTAAGGAAATAAGTCAGACAATCCAAACATGTATTACTGGTATATACAATGAATAATTTTCAGAAAATGCTATTAAGGTCTCTTGGGAAGAAATATTTATCTTTGAAGGCAAAAGTCATTGAGGTTTTTGAATAGTGAAATTGCAATCTATCCAGAACTTAATTTTTCAGAAGGTTTATTGTTTTCAGAGAGGACAAGTAATTAAGATTCACGTTTCTCATAAAAATCTAAAGATTTATTTAAAACTATTAATGTTGCATTAACATTGTTCTTGGGGTAGAGCATTTTAAATAAACACAATTTTATCAGAAAGATACACAACTTTTTTTTATGTCAGATTTGTGAAATGAGTTGAAAGACTTTGGTTTTCTATATTATAATATAATGAATTTGTGTCTCCGTGTACTTTCCTAGTTTTTCACAACATATATGGAGTATCTTTGTATGCTATGTTCAATCCAAGTAGATTTCCCAATATATGTAATATATTGGGAAATACATTATTCCTCCCCTCACACAGACCAAGGGATTTTCCCCAACAGCATGATATATGTGCTTCAGCCAAGAGGAAGCCAAACATTTTTTTCCCTAAAAAAATGTTATTGGTTAATGAAAAATTAGGTGTCTCCTTGCAGCTGAAATTATTCTTCAAACTCCAAAATACTGTGGTCTTTAAATGTTTAAAGGGGATTTATAAGAAAGATGGGAATGGGTGCTTGAGCAGGGGCTGTTGTGATAGGACAAATTGTAATGTTTTCAGACTAATAGAGGGTTGATTTAGACTAGAGGTTAGGAAGAAATATTTTACAGTGAGGGTGAGGAAACTAGCACAGGTTGCCCAAGGAGGTAGTAGATGCCCTTTTCCTGGAAAAATTCAAGGGCAGGCTGGATATGTCTCCAAGGAAATATCCCTGTTCATTGAAGGGTGTTGGATGAGGTGACCTTTAAAGGTCCCTTCCAACCCAAAATATATTCTGTGATTCCATCCAAATACAAATGCAGGCTTGAGTGAGAGCAATATACTTTACATCCCATACAGAATACACTATTTTTATTTATGTTTTTCCTGGCCTGCATAACCCTACAAATGGAATGGCTTGGAATAATTTATTTGAAGGATAACATATATGCATTATTTCTAATTTATAAATGATCACATTGTACAAATAGCAAAAACCAAGCTACTTGCAGTGAAAATTGAACCTGGAAATAAAATAGATGGACTCTTGTCCTTGGGGAGAAGTTTGGGTCCCATGAATTCTTTACTGCTTGAGAGTATTTTACTAGAGATAGATATTATCCTTGCCAGGGAAACACCACAGGATCACAGCTTTTACATTTTTGAAAATTCCATATTGCAGGAAGGGACAAGAAGATACTGATGTGAATTTCACTAATTCTTGAAATAATCACAGCTTCTAAATTGAAGTGTTTTAAGAAAGATTTAGAGGCTACTCCTGGGTGCCAAATATGAGGCATCCTAAAGTACTAGTGACTTACACAACAACAGCAGGAAGCCTTGGGTTTAATGGTCACTTGGGAAAGAGGATTGTCATAGAGGGAATGTTGTTCTGGATTTGAAATTTATAGATGTTGTAGACAAATTGCCTTCATCATTCAGAGGAGTAATTTTGATTAATTTTTGTTTATTTTTGAATGGTTATGTGGCTGGAAGTACAATGGTTATTAGACGACAGAGTCAGTTCTAGTTCACTGCAGGATTTTTGGGTTGATATTTTGGCTCTGAAATGACTCAGGCTATTAAATAAATGCAGCTATTAAATAAATATCTATTCAGAAGAAAAAATATTAAAATGTGGAAATCAGTGATAATAAAGGGGAAAAGATTTATCAGTTCTTTTAACTTCAGTAAGTGTTTCAGAACTAGTTGCTCCATTTTTTCATTGAATGAGTAGAGTTGGCTGGAGGAGAGAATGGGCAAATTAAAGTTTAGGGGCTTGTCTGACAACAGACTCATGTGTCAGCAGTTCTGAATGATGACAGTTTTACACAGCTAAATATTTCAATGTAACAGGATTAATACAGCTAATGTTCTCCTGGTTATGGAGAAGTTAGAGAAAAAAGCTTTTCTCTATCAATTTGTCACAGTGCTTTGCCAGCAGGAATCTACTTAATTGTATCTTAATTTGTAGCTTTAATGAATGCCATGGAGTTGCTTTTTTTTTTTTTTTTTTTTTTGAGTAAGAAAGTAATCAGTATATTCTAAGAAAATCAAGTCACAATATGCAGGAAAAAAAATTTATTAAAAAAAAGATTATGTTGAAAAATAATGTATGATGCTAAATCTATGCCTTATACAAGTGGTCTAAAGATTGGGCTTCATGTGCAAATTAAATTTTGGCCACGTGCCAATTGAGGAAAAAATTTATATCCTCTTCAAAAAGTCAAGCAAAATAAACCTCACATTGTTACATTAAAAGATACAAAATCAAACTAATATATATTTTTAGATCACTAATAATTTTACTTATATATGTATTTTGTTTCACATCCTCATAAAGCAGTTTTATAATATTGCTTTGTAACCATGTACTTGCTATGGTTTTACAAGATATAAGTTGCTTTATGAATTAATTATTTTTTTTATAACTATTGGTTTAGAAAGTATTTTGCTTATTGTTTTCTTATACTTTTTTGAGGGGGGTAAAATGCAACAAACTCGAGGTAAGCTAATGGCACTAAAATCCACACATGTTAAGAAGTTTCTCATTATAAGAAAAATAGGAAGCATAAATAAGACTAACTTAGAACGATTTGTTATTTCAATACACTCCAGAAAAAGGCATTGAGGCACCAGAATTTATTTACAGGGAAATTAAAATTATTCTTCAGAGTGATGTTTGTTATTTCCTGTTACTCTCTGATGAAAGAAAATATAGTTCCTTACTATACAGAATCTGTAATATTCATTCATGGTATAAATGGCTCCCAAATGATTATTTAAGCCAAACAATGTTTCATTGTCACCAGGGAGTGTCAAGCAAGGTCTGGGGATTTGCATAATAATTGGTTTGAAACAAGTGATATTCCATACAGAACTATGTATACAGAGAGTAATGAATATGGTAGCCACAGTCTGTGAGATCAGTATCAGCACCATAATGAAAACTGAATATTTTTCAGTCTTTGGAGGTTTTCAAACATCCATAAAGCTAATGAGCTAATTTAGATAAGCATTAAACATGAATTTAATCACATTACTGGTAATTATTAGCAGACACACAATATGAAGGCCTTCGAATCTCCTTCAAAAGTTGTAATTAACCATAAAAAAATAAATTGTTTGACCTAATGCACTGCATATAAATGACTCAACTAAAGACTTTTAGATTTAACAGAGTGCTTATCTTAGAGTCATCTTTCCTTATATATTTTTTAGCTGAAAGTTAAAGTGTGGGTTTTTGCCTCACATTAACTTAAGAGCAAAATCTCATATGTCTGCAAATGTTGTTCACTGAAATCCAAACACAATTTTTAAACAAACACAGCATAACGTTATCTGATCCCTGACCTCCTTCCTATGCTGGTCATGGACTTAGCAGGTAAGAACCTGCTGCCAGTAATCTCCCCAACTCCTGGGAAATAATTAAAGTTAAGCATGTGAGCAAAAGTCTTGAGTTTTAGAATAAAAACTGTGCTCACATAAGAATTGGAGTTTTGCTTTGCAAACATGGACAGGAACACCTGACCCAAAAGTCTTGTGAGAGACAAAAAAAATTCTCCCTGGCTGCCCACAGCTACATTTCCAAAACAATTCAGTGATAGAATGCAATGGCTGGAGCACTAAAAGAGGTACTTAATTTTTTTAAAAGAATTTTGAAATAAAGTTTCCAGCCCTAGAAGTATGTGACCAAGCAAATATTTTTACTTTGCCTTTGTTAAAGTAAAAGTAGCTCTTTCACAAAGGCTTAAAACTGGGGTATATATAGAGTCTGAATATATATATATATAGGTCCCTGAAGTTATGGTTCTGGAAAGAAATGCTTAATAACCTAATTTCAAATAATGGAAGAGAACTGTTTTTTGAAGGCTGGCAAATGACTGTGACTCCTCAATTGCTCTCAGGCAGAAGGAGAGGGCTTTATTATTTAACAGAGTGATGAACTCATCTACTTTTTCATTTTTCAATGGACCATTGCTCAATAACATGTCTTCCGTGCCTTTACTCATGTTACTCAGGAGTTACACTTTTTCAGCAAGATTGAAAAATGGACATTTATATGAAAAGAGATAAAAGGCCTTTTTTTCCAATGGATTATCACTGATATAAAATTATTATCTTTTTAGAGGCTTGTAGAAATCCATATTTTTCCCTGTAAAATTGGCAACGAAACCATTTTCTGTATAATAAATTTTCAGTAAAAAATGTTCAGCCACCTCTCTGCCTAGCTACGCTAGCTATGCTCACCGTGCCTGTGATTAAGCTGAAGCCTTTTTTGGGCTCTTGCATGTCAGCTCCCAACCTAGGCTGGAATGTGCTTTTGCACACAACGATGTGGGTAAAAGGGAAATCAAGCCAACTTTTCCTGTCTGAGAAATGAACAAGATGATCCATGCTTAAATTTCATGAGGACTTTTAAGGAAAACTCCCTTCCAGCCCCCAAGCCCCACAATATTTAGCATAGGAACGAGCAGACTTCCTCAGATGGAGGAGTAGTTATGGGCTGTAGGGATGTAGACATCAACAATCATCAGGTGTAGGGTGCTTCTGTTGTATGAAATTCTCCTGCTCCTCACAGCTGTTCCTCCTTCCTGTCCTTCACCCAACTGTTCCTCACTCTACTTGAAAACATTCTTCTCTCCTTCTACCTCTCCCTTCCCCTGATGTAGTCACTTTTTCTTCTTTTGTTGTTCTTCCAGCAGGGTAATCCTTGATGAATAGAGAATTCCTGAAGTATTGTGGAGCCACAATTACTCCTGCAGTTGCATTCCTCCATTTATTTATGTTATGCGTTTTTCTCCTATGCTATATTTATGTAAGCAGTTACAACAGTGGAACACACTATCTATAGACTAATTAGAATTTACTGTAACAAACACAACTATGAATCAAGACTTTCATTATTTCTTGCTCTAATAAACTGTTGATATGATCCAGGACAATGACAAGGAAGTGATCGTTAATAACAAATATTTAGTATTTACTAATTAATTAAGGCTGCTCATTAATTTATTTGAAGGATAAAGATTAAAGAAACAGGCCATTAATGTAATTTACTGTAAATGAAAGCCACAATATCTTCTCTTGGAATTAAAATTTTCATGAAATTTTGCATATTGCATTAAGGACCTTGTGGGTGGAAAGCTACAACTGTTTAATGAATAAACTTCCTCATTTAATTCTCAGTCAGAGCACTCAGAAGCTGCATGATGTATATGTGAAATTACATTAAGCAAATAAAAAAAAAAAATAAATTTCTTTTGCACACTGAATTCATGGAAAGAATGTTTCTTGCTGTGTTTTTGTATTTTGTCTACAGCAAATATAGCTGTGACCTTATCTCCATGCCTCACTTTGATGTCTCTTGGTTCTGTGTTTAGCTTATATAACACAAAAATAGAAAAATATCAACTTGCAAGAGTAGAAAATTTGACTGAAAAAGGGACTTTTTTTTTTTTTTTGTTGCCTCAGGCACAGCTTGAGTTAAGTGACTCCCATGCCAAAAAAACTGATTTCTGCAGCCTATCTACTGGAATGACCTTACACAACTACTTCTGTCTTCTTTTGCTGAGGTCTTCCCCATTCTGTTTTTGTAATACTCTAACTACACTAGGCATTTTCCTCCTGTTGTTTCACTATGTCAAATTTGAGTATGAGGCATTTCCAGCTGTTAAAAACTCGGGTTTAATTAACATATGATGCTGTCCTAATTCTTTCAGAGTCTTCATCAAAAACCTAAGGCATTCCATGTCCTGTGTCGATGTACAAGATTTTCCCTGGTTTTGATGGATACTGGGAAAGCATGAACTGAAATGAGAACCTGTGGTGATAAGTTGAGAAAGAGGTTGTTAGAAAATCTACTTTTAAAACTCCCTACAGGGAGTTTTCCCTGTTTATAACAGGGATTGTCTCTCTTGGGGTTGAAGGGCTGCTTGTTGGTGCTGAGGAGGTTGTGGAACTGCACAGCCACTTCCCAGGATTGTGGTGGGAAATGTACCTTGGACAGAGCAGTTCTCACTCAGGTTCTTGGGCTCCACTGCCTGATTTATATTTCAAAATACTTGTCTGGGGTTTTGAATCATGAAAACAGACTTGCTTGAGGTCTGTTGAATGCACTGATGCACTGAACCTGTATCTTTAATAAAAGGGTTATTATTAAGGAATATCCCTTCAGTATAATAATTTACAGGAATTTTATTAATATGTTATTACCATATATTAATAGTGACTAACAATATAATAGGATTATAACTTCAGGAATATTGTCCCAAACTAAGAAAATTATTTTTGAAACCAAAATAATCAAAACATAATCCTAATGGGTGTCAGCAGAAGAAATACTGAATTCTGTCAGTGTTTCTTTTTGTTATAAAATATTCCATGCCTATGATGCTACGTTCCAAATTTTCCAGAACCAAGAGTCTGACTTTTGTAAAATGTAGTTTGAAGCTCATTTGTGTTTGGTCTTTCTGAATTCAAAATTACCTTTTCAAGTTGCCAAATTTAGGTGTGGATTCATTCAAGTACTACAATTCCAATATGCTTTTGGAATAATGCTTTTTTTAAGTCTTTCATGGTGGGACTAAGGAATTCTCTTAGATCGTGGCAGAGCAACCAGTGCACTTCCAACAGCATTACAGATTTTTTTTTGTAGAAATTACTTATTAAGTTTTATGACTTGCAGCTGTCATTTTTAAGCTTAGATTTTAATAAACAAGGAACAGGTATATTCAACGTTTATCTATGACAGAGCTACATTAATTTATAGTCCAAAAAATTAAGGTACCCTTTCTTTTTTTCCCAATAGGTAAGGTACTTGAAAAATTATGGTAATCCTTCTTGTCTCAGTGAATCAGAATGGGTTATAATAGATAGAAGATATATTCCTGTACTACACTAGCTGTCCTCCTCTTCTTTATCTTTGAATTTTCAAGTAAAGGAAAAATAAATTAAAAATAAAAAAAAAAGAAAAATAAAAAAAAAAAAAAAAAAAAAAACAAAAAAACCAAAAAAAAAACAATACAGAGTAATTTTGACCTATGTAGTTCCTTCAGTCAGCCATTTCTTTTTAAAAAAATCCCAGGGAATGAGTAAAAAATGATATGCCTGTATGCCTGTGGAAGCAGAGGGCTCCAGTGGGATCTTGTTCATTCTGTGAGTTTTTGTGACCTCTGGATGAGCAGAACGCTGCACATGAATATGTACCAGCCAGGCAGATGTTACACTTACTGACCTTCACTCACTGAAACTGATAATCAGTTTGGCTGTCATTCATTGTCCTTTTGAGGCTTCCTGGCAGCAAATGAATGCCAAGGAGACATATTTGATCCTGTAGGTCCTGCCAGAAATTAGGTTTGGACTTGGATATTTTGAAATGAATCTGAGTCGAGTTTGACAACAAAGGGAAGGCTGCTGCAGTAACATGTGCAGGTGATGCACTTCTCAATCTGTTTGTATTCTCCAGACAGGGAGAGATCAGGGCCCTTTCCTGCCTTTCATTCAGCTGTGGATATCAAGGCCAAATACACAGTAATGTCAAAACATATCATTTATTTATTTATGCAGACAAACTGCCACTGAAGTTGCACCTATGTAACCTAATGAATGGGGGCATCAGTGTTTGAGTTAATAACAGGCGAAGAATTAATTACCAGCAGCAGAAGTCTTCAGCTTTTTAATTTGGAAATTAGAATATGGTGAGGACACACATTAAATATTAAGATAAATATTTTTTTTTACACAGCTAATAATGTCTTGCATGATTTAGTTGCCCACTGAATAAATAGTGTTTGATTAAAAAAGAAAATTTTCTACATTTTTAATAACTTTTGGTGTTTCTCTTTTTTTGCCCCCCTAGTATTTCATTAATGATTTTCAGAGGTTCTGCAGAAGCAGATGAGGATGAGCAATACTGCACCTTCACGTGCTGGAAAGAAGGAATGTGGAAAAAGAAGTATAATAATGTTTGAGAATCTGAACATATGATGATTTGCAAGGCTGTACAAGCTGCAGTGGGACACAAGCCTGTGTTTCACAACCATCCAGAAACCCAGAAAAGGCAAATATGCTGAGTGTGCTTTTAAAGTGGAGTGAAAAAAGTATGGGAAAAAAAAAAAGAATAAAAAAATTAATTAGTAGTAATCAACAAAGATTATTGTTGTTGAATACCCAAATTTAGGCTGCAGGACTGTAATTGCAGCTTGGAGGAGCATCCAGAACAGCTCATCAGGGATGTCAGTTTGGTCCTTTTTCAGTCTGCAGTTTTTATCTGTTCCTCTGCCATAGCTGTACTTGTCCAGAGGGCTGTGATGAACAGGAAAGAAATCCTGGACAAGCAACCCCCTCCCTCTGCCTCTATTTACTCAAAGGAGAGGAATCAGAGACTGATATTCTCTCAGGAATATTAGGGTGATCCCTTGATTATCTTAGCCTTCAATTGCCTTTCCATTAGCAGTTGTGTTCCATTAAAACACAGGTGTGAGGAAAAGATTCACAGTCCTGTTTCTAAAACCCTTCAGTGAGCTCCTAAGTTAGTAGAAGTCCTTTGCTGCCTAGTTGACCTCTGGGTGTTCCAGGGCCTTTGGGGTGTTGTTGGCCTTGCTGCGTGAGCTTTACACCTTGGAGCTGAGCCAGAGCTGGCAGTGACCTGGCCTGTTGAAGCACAACTCACGACTTTCACAGAGGAGCTTGAGTTTTCCAAGCCCTCTCCAGCCATGCAAGTTTCCATGCCGTTCACTAACCCGGGATGGTTTCTTACTCCAGAGGTTTTAGCCTCTGTTTCCTTGTCACTGCTCAGTGCAGATGTGATCCATGCTAGTTAAAAAGATGTTCAGAAAGATGGAATGAATGGGCTTTTAGACAAGGGTGAAATCTCACTTGTATCCATGAATACATTTTGTACTTCAAGAATTTATATAATAACTAAATACAAAACAGAAAGCCTCCCTGAAGATTAAGATTTGTAAGGATGTGTTGTTAATAAATTAATTTTCACTATAAGTACACTATCCATAATTCCACATGGGTGTAACCAAGTCAATTTTCTTTTTAACCTAGCAATCCCATTTAAGAAGCTCCATTTCATCACTGACTTTTCTGCTTTTCCAGTTGTGAGTTCCAGCTGGAAAAATCTTCCGTCTTAATGGCAACTAAAATCGGATCAGTGGCACTAAACCACCCTGGAGTGATATGCAACTACTGAATCCTTTGAATCCTGTCCTGTCTGAGACCTAATCCTGGCTTCAGAATGAACGCTTTTTAAATATGGAAGACAATTCAATCCCTGAAAAATTGTTATCCCAGGGATTTCTGCAGCACAGGTTCTTGGTTCCAAAAGAAAAAAAAAAAAAAAAAAAACAGGAAAACATTTATGACTCTGTGCAGCTGAAAATTAGGAAACAGGTAGGGTGATAAGAGGAGGCAGTTTAGTTAGGTATTGAAGTTTAGAGAATTCAAGAAGATGTCAATGTTTATTTTCCAGGTTATTTGGCTCAGGGAAAAAAAAAAAAAAAAAATCCCTGTGTGTATTTATTCTCCACATATTATCTTTTTCAGGGGGACATCCAGAGTTGGTCATGTATGTGTGTAGAAATTTGCTTTGTTTGTTTTTTTTTGTCTGGGAAAAAAGTATTAGTTGGTTTTACGAACTGTTATTGTTGAGCTTACACAAGCAAGTAAATAAAGTATAAAGTAACATAATGGCATCTATTCAGCCAATTCCTGTTTATTATTGAACCAACATTAGTGGCTGTGAATGTGTCTTGTTGTGCTGGTGTCAATGAGGTTGTGCTTAGTCCTATGAGCTGTAGAACAGTTGGTTATGGCTGAGAAGAGGAATAAATAGGACTTCAAATACTGTTTTGCAATTATCAAGGTACTGATACTTAATATTTGTTTTATTCTGGAGAGAGATTTTGTGCCCAAGCAGAGATGTCAAGCAGGGATCCTCAAAACTAAGTGTGCAGGGCTGTTTCTGTAGAGAGAAGTCTGAGTCTGGGAGATCTGTAGCCAATTCTGTGGTGCTGTATGATGTGCTATTTCCAAATTCATGGTTCTGAGTCTTCATTGGACTGCACGTTTTCAATACACTCAGGTCTCCTCTAATGTGAGTAACTCCTTTATTTGTGGTCCCCCGTTGCACAGATCCCAAATATCTTTAGGTCTGACAAAGTGGTATGAATATAGTTAAGAAGAGGAAGCCTCAGATCTTTTGTTGAAGAATCATGATTAAATGGATGATATTTTCATTTCAATTGTTATTTATTAGATGGACACAGAAATCATTATCCAATAAACACGTGGCATTAACGCAGTGGTGTCCTATAGGTCCTTGGTAGAGGAAAAAGCTGTTTTCTTGCTGGAGCCTTAGGAAGTGATGGGATGGAGGAGGTGCTGCAGACTGAGCCTCAGAAGTCAAGTCATTCATCCTGCCTAGGCAGAAGGTAATCCTGGCCTTGGGACTCTCATCATTTATTTGGTTTTCCTGTGGCCTGTCTGTTCCCTTGGGATAGATCAGGGCACAGGGAGGAGTTCAGAGTCTGCAGTTTTTGTGTCTGGTACTGTGCAGACAATGTAAACAACTGCATTGCAGTCAAAAGGGGTGGGATGGTAGGGAACTATACCCTGGAGTGCCTCTTCCTCTCTCTGCTGCTCCAAAGAATATCACTGGCATTTTCCTGTATGATTATCACTGTACATTTTCCTTTGTTATCACTGCTATACTGATCATACTTAAATTTATCATGAGCCACTAAAATAAGTTATTGGGTTTTTCGTTACCAATCATGGGTGGCAGGAAGCCAAGGACTCTAAGAGGGAATCTGGAAAGGATATAACTTTCAAAAGACATAGAGGAAGGCTACAGAAGGAAGTGTAAACAGGGCTGATTTACAGAATACTTCACCTGGTGTTACTAATGAAAAATATCAATATACCAGGAGTGGTAATTTGGTACATTGGTATGGAACCAATGTCTTTTATTTCAGCACAGATCATGTTCTGTACACAGAAGAAACACCTATGGGAAGGTGAAAAAGCTCCTGTTCCCTGTCATTTTTGGGATTTAGTAGAAAATTGTGTTGAGGACAAGATAGGAGTGCAGTCACCACAACAGACTAGTGTAACAACAACGTAGAAAAAGGTTAATTTCAGTACCTACATGCTGAAAAAGACAGCACTGTTTAAATAGAAGGTTGGAGTCATGTGAACTTAAAGGCACCAATTATTTTTTGTCAGCTATGTTGCTCTCTCAACCTAAAGGCACCTGCTGAACTATTCCCACTCTTATTCCAATCCAGAAAATTCACAGGTGGTTCATGTTAGATTATAGGGACCTTCATGGTCATCATTTTGGTTACTACTCTGCTGCTCACTGTATTTCAGTGCTTTGATCAGGGGACTGGTTTTCCTTATAGTCACAGATGGTTGGTGTTTGACAGGCAGACAATAAATAGGCATGAAAATAAAATATTCCTTTGTTTTGGTGAGTCAGGCCAATGTTATGTGGGTAGACACTGCTCTGTAACCCTTCTAACTGTGTTAGGATGAGGAGGGGGTGTTGTGTATAATGGCACATAAGAATCTTGCAGCTTTCTTTCCTGGACAGGCTTGTTGAGGATTTAATCAACAAATCTGAGCTTACAATGACATTTCACTGTTACCTTTTCAATTAAGGTGGTAAGTCTTGCCATCACAGAGCACTGTGAAATTTGGAGGGGTTAGTCTGGAAAAATCCCATCTGGTAAAGATGTACCTGATCCTGCATATCAATAGGAGTTTTGAGCAGAGATCAATAGCACGATGAAATGCTACATAATTATTGCATGTCTGTGCCTGTATCTGCTTGCCTGCTTTCACAATGCAAAAAGAAAAAAAAAAAACACTCAAAAAAAACCCCCAAAAACAAAAACAAAAACAACAACAAAAAAACAAACAAACAAACAAACAAAAACCAAAAAACACAAACAAAAAAAAACCAACCAACCAAAACAATGCTTCAGGTCACCAGAGATACAGCTCCTAATGTAGAATTAAACTAGTTACCTAGGCAGTGTAAATGGTTTTATGAAGTTTTTCTATATTATGAAAAGAGAAATCTAATGAATCAGTACTGATTTTGAAATTGATTAAATGCTTTGGAGTAAGGACTGTTGCACAGCATTTGTGGCAACTCTTGATGCGACATCTGGTCGGTGAATTCTCCTGGGGTAACTTTGTGGGATTGGAAACCTGGTTTTCCATAAAGAAATTGTTACTGACCTATTGATGTGATTTGACGTGGCTTCCTTCTTTGGCAGCTTAGGCAGTAGCAAAGAGAGTTGGTCCCACCAGCTCTTTGACTGATCTGTCATCAGGTGTACAAGATAAAGAATCAGATAGGGGACAGGCTGACTGCTTTCTCTTTCCCCTCAAAACGACAAAACAACAACAAAAAAAGATATATTCATGATGTTGTCATCTTTTCCTCATTGTTTATCAATTGAAGTGAGCCTAAAGTTATACTTTTTGTTATTATCTTTAGTTTTACTAAAAATAATGTAGCTACCAATGAAATGGATTTTGCTTTATTGATACATTACCTAGTTAAAGACCAACTCTTAATATTCAGTACTTAAAATAAATTACTGGTTATTGTAAATAACTGAAGAAAGCTCAGTTATCAGAGACCTTTTTATGCATGTTTTTTCTTTTCTGTCTTCTGAGCAGTTTGGCTGGATCAGGTTTAGCTTGTCAATTAAGATCAATAGTGGTTTGTTAAGCACTTGTGTTGAAAAGGAAAAGCAAGCATGCTCTTTCTAAGGGCATGGGGGAGAAAAAGGTGTTGATTTTTTCATTATTATTTCACCCATTTTGTAACCTAGTGGTTTTCAGGCCATAGCTTCAAATTACAACCTTTGAAAGAGCTCTTGCTACAAAGATTTCATCTCCCATCAACCCAAAATTAATAGGGTAAAACATACTTTTGGGCTGGCTTCAGATGTTCATCTTCTGCCCATGGAAAGCTTGATGGTGGGGCAGGCACCCAAGAATTTTCAAAACTTTGGGCACCTAGGAGGAATCCTAGACCAGCCTGGAGTTCTGGCCACCAGTTTTAAGAGATCTTTTGGTTTTGTTTAGTAGCTTGGATTAGTTAATCTCTGTTTCCAAGGACAATTTACATAAATTGTAGTTTCTCCAGCTAGTGAAAACAATTGGTTTATTTTTAAGAAAAATATTTTAAACTATCCAGTTTCTTAAAAATGGTTGATATTGTGATTTTCAAATAGAATTTGTTTATTACATAAAATTGCCCCAGATTATACTACAGCAGGAAAAATAGTAGGTGAAACTTTCAAACCTTTTTCTTCAGATATTTTCCTAAAATTCCTACTATTTCTAAAATATTTAAAATTTACAATCTGTGTAAATCAACGCTGTAAATTTGTATCAATAACTTCACCTCAGTTGGATGAACGCAGTTGGGTAACTCTCATATGATATGATATGACTATCAGTGCAAACAAGCATAAATATAAACATAAAAAAGATGTTTTCACAGAAAAAATTACTTGGTGGTTGCTTACTGATGCTTTCCCAGATTGAAGTAAATTAAGGTCAGGAAAGACTGTATCTCAAAAAAAATAAGGTTGGAAGAGAATATAGAAAATCTCATGAATAAATAACCAGCAACTGTATTATAAAAGCATTAAAAAAATACATATGGAATGCCTATATTGAGTTTTAGGGATTATTTTCTGGATATTTGAAGTGGATGTTAATGCTCAATTTATTTTTTTTTTTTTATACTGAGTTCTAAAAAAGGCTAAAGACATTTCTGTGTAGCATTTGAGTGTCTGAAACAATGATTGATCATGACAAAGTCAATCTGCACTGGAAGCATGTTTCTTTTTATTTGTAACTGTGTTAGATTCTGCAATTCCCATCAGGTTCTGTTGCTTCTCCCAGAATCTGCAATACGATGATATATTTTTTTTCTTCCAGCTCTGTGTTACGAATCAAAAAATGGATTGGAAAATAACTGAAAATGTTAATGGTTTTGTCACTGAGTTGTTCTACAGTATATGAGATGTGAGGCTTTTTGGTGAGCTATGTGTAGGCACAGATGCACAGAGATCCACGTAGGCTCAGGCCTAATTTCTAAGTAAGTCCCAAGCTTTGATTGTTTGTCACAACATTGTGGCCTTTCTACTATATATTTATAATGTCAGCTCCCCAGCTGGCCTCCTGAAGAATCCAACAAGCTCTCTATTCTGCAAACCTCACTTAGATCTGTAAGATAAACTGGCTGATAGACATATTTGTTCAATTTGTTCAATGTGTCCCATGGTATAAATTTTTTATTGTTTCCAGCTCCAGAACTACTTCGATTAATTTTCTCTCCCTTGGTTTCCATAAAATTTATGTCTTTCTTGAAAAAGGAAAATAAACCTAAATTACTAAATCATTCTTATTATTTAAGTTCAGATATTATGACTAGGCTGTTAACTTTGGTTACTACCAGCAAGAGTAACATCAGCTGTCTACCCTTCCTGTGCATTGAATTCATGGCCAGGTCTTTTATTCATCTTAGGCGATTTTTTTCATTTCTCTTCACGTATCTATAACTTTAGGAAAATTAATGAGTCAACGTTGTACCAGTTCTAGAGAACTGATAAATGAGAAAAATCAGTCAGCTTGTTCAGCTTGTGTCTTTGCATTAAATCAATCTTGAAATAATTTATCCTTCCCACGAGCCTTGCAGATACACAGATCTCATTTATGCAGCTTCTGTGCAACTTTCTTCACAGCTTTCATTTGATTTGCTTATCCATGTGCTTCTGCTACTAATGTTGGATACTGGGCTTAATAGGATGGATGGCAAGTCTTCGTGGTGTTTCAAATACTCCGAGTAAATCAGATCATTAAAATACAGCTTAACCTAATGGATCACCCTGGAGTGTAAAATAAATCCTTCTCTATATTAAAATGAACAGAATTGTGGGTTTTTAGCATCTTCTACAGACTGGAAAATAACTATTAAAGAGTATGTGGAAAAACAGTATGAAACACTATGTTTGACTTATAATTCCCTAAAGATCAGGTTTTACTCCTCTGTCCACATCTTCCTTTGGGATTTCATTGAGGCAGGGGCCATTCCTTTGTATTTTGTTTGCACAGTGCCCTGACACATGGTTGTGTGCTCCTTGAAGCACAAATAGGCTCAGTTTTTCATCAGAAACATCATTAAAAAATGGTTTATTATGCAGTATTCCAGTCTAATCAGGTTTACATATGCCAAGACCTTGGTCATGGATCTAAATGTATTAAGGAGCGAAACAGAAATTTCTGCACTGTGCAAGGCACATTTTAATATTACTGCTTTGTCTAACAGCTGAAATAATCTCTAAATTTGTTTGTGCCTGGACAGCAAGCATCTCTCTGGGCACTACAGAGCTGCTCTGGCCCTAGAGCTCAGCACTCCCTACACCCTGTGGGAGGCTCTTGGTTTAGAAACAAAGCCTGCTTGCTCATGTGGCTGGTGACATCCCTTGTCAGACAGAGAGCACGTAAGTATCACCTGTCCAGAACAAAGGCAGCTTCCTAATTTCTGATGGGGAAAAGGGCTGAAGGCTCACTTTGACCACCAAGGCTGAGTTTGTACTTGGATGCGAAAGCTCACAGGAGTGTGTTTTTAGGGTCCTGATTCTTCACTCTCTGGCCCAGGTTCTAGTCTTCCATTCAGTATGTGCATGTTTTATTGACTTCTGTCTTTATTTTATTTTGTAGTAATTGGTGTGTATGCAGAGTGACTGGTGCCAAACTAGCTCTCTGCCTGGCAGGGCACTGGGATGCAGTAGAGCCATGTCTCCAATCCTGGGAATGAAGAAGTGTCCTCAGGCTAACTTAAATGTCAAAAAGACTTGTTCTGGGGAGGACTAACTGGAACAACAGAGGTCAGAACGTGGTCTGTTAACACTTCACAACATCAGAGATAGAGTGATTCTAGCAAAAAATGCTATTGTGGATGATTAGGACACTGCTAAATGTGCATTTCAAGCAGAAAATTAATGAATCTTTCAAAAGACCTTAAAGATTCTCTATAAATAAACACCTGTAACAGGTATTTCAAAACAATTTTGTTGCCTGTCCCACTGTTCTTTGCCATTTGATGCAGTTCCTGTTTAACTTTGCCTTTTTGCTGCGTTTGGCTTGTCTCTGGTCAAGGCTTTAATCCCCTTATGACAAAGTGAGGTCCTTTCAGGGCTCAAATGCTGCTGTGCTGTGCAGCCACTTCATCAATGTGAGAAGTGCCTCGCTCCCTGACCCTGGGGCCAGGCTCTGGAGCTGCACTGCAGGGCAGTACACGTGCCACCGACACACAGGTCACACAACAGCCAGCACCAGGCACCAGCCCTGAGACTGCCAGCAGAGCAAATAGAAGTGTCCATGTGAAAGAAAGAACAAGGGCTGGAGCTGCTGCTTCACAGGTTTGAGCATCTGTACTTCTGCTTGAAAGGTTAGCATATGTTTTATATACGTTAAATGATTGGGCCAAGTGAAGTGTAATTTTAGCACAGAAAGAAAGGGTAGCTTAAACAGTAAATCAAAGGATAAACAGAAAAGATGAATGCTCACAGTTCTATTAAACTTCAAACAACTAAATGCAAACATAAGCAAGAAGAATAAAGAAAGAACTTTAGGAAAAACCCAAGAGAGACAAAGTCTGTGGTTTGTATACCACCATGGCTTCCTCCAGGTCTGCTAGCTTGACTCTAAATCAACATCAGGCCCAAAATGGATTTATAACCTAGGATGTAAAATATTGCTCTCTCTAAAAGCTGAAGACAACCTAAAATCAGAATAGAACTCAATGGCTTAAATACTAAGTTTTTTTCATAGTGAGAGGAAAAAACCAAACCTGAACAAATATTCTGGGCAAGTATTTGATTTATTTTCTAATATTCTTTTAAATAAGATGAAGTACAGCATTTTTAAATGTTTTAAAACATTTTAAAAAAGTTTTAAAAGTACAGAAATGCTGGTTGGAAGTTGTTTGCCAGGTTCCCTCTAGAAAGAATACTTCCAGAAAGAATTTCATGGTGCAATCCAATTAGCCTTTCTGTAGCTGCAAAACTCACATAATCAGCTCCCTAAGTTCATGTGCATTGAGCAGTTCAAGTGAAAATCTGTCAGTGGAACTGAATTAAAACCATAGAGCCAAGGTCTCTCCTAGTATAAATCATGTACATTGCTATAATAAAACAACATACAACAGAAGCAATTCTTCACACCACTGAGTTTTTGGCGTGGGATCTGGTCCCAGAATCCAAATCTTACTGTTCCAGCTTCCATATTTCATAACATGTCGAAAAACTAAACTGCAATATGCTGTAATAATTTTGTGACATTTGAGAATAGAATAAATGTGACGTGGGATCTAAAAAAGGCTAAAATAAGTTGGGATTTATCTTATTTTTCTTTTTTAATGGTCTTGATCATGCAAGTAAATGGCATTTTCTCATGTGTAAAATGAAGTGGAGGTATTGTACCATGTCCTGATTTTACCAATTGAAGCCTCTTTCTTTTTCCAAAGTCATAAAGTATATGTCAAGCACTCTGAGCAACTCCTTTATGCCTTGCTGGCAGTGCTGCAATTAGTATCACACTGTGTCATATTCGAAGCTCAGTGACTGTTAAATGTGCTATGCCTGCATCACCCTAACTACTATATCAGTCATTTTAGATGACCCCCTTGAAAATTGCTGCCAAAAGTTTATATGTCAGAAACCACTTTCAAAATGCTTATGAAGTGAAGAATTTTCACAGCTCTTTACCTACTTAAATACTAAAAACTGTCAGTCAACGAAATCAGGCTCGACAATTTGTATTCCAAGATATACTATTCAAAGATTTGCTTGAAAAATTATTCCTATCATCTGTCAGCAAGTGGCTTCTGTGTTTAGTCAGTTGCTGGCTTTTATATTGTAATGACCACTGTAAGTTGCTACAAAGGACCTGCCAGAACCCTTGGTAATGTTTATATATGGGGTGAGCCAGGGACATCTGCATCACCAGTGTCTTCAGACCCAAGTGACTTCAAAAAAATATGGTCCAGGTACTAAACACCAGAGATTTATTTACAGAGCAGTTAGTAACTGATGAAACTTTTAGAGAAAGAAGATGAGGAGTTTTTCCTAAATTTTAAGAATTTGAACTGTAAAATTATCCCATACACTCACTGCCAAGGGCAAGGTTTGATTTATGCCTGAGTCTCTATTTATTTCTTCTAATTTCCTGGAAAAATGTACAGGTGGGACTTCAGTAATATGGCTGAGGTCCAAGCCTAAACTCACAACATCCATAGGCTAGATTTTAGTCTTTGTTTTATAAAAGCTGCATAGCCATCCACATAGTGCTAAGAGTGAATATATCCACAATGAACTGCTATTAGTTAGAAGTTCCTCACTCATTTATTTTTAAGTTAAAGACTGTTACAATGAATGACACAAGAGCAACAGGACTTTTTGTGCCCTGTTGCCAACCTGTACCAAACTTTTCACTTCCTTTCCTCATAACACTGAGGAGTTTCCTTAGTGCCATTGTTCTTTTTGCTCAGCCTGATCAGTGGTGGATCTGGGCGCTGGGTATTGTTCAGAAATCAAATTTATCAGTTCTGAAGGCTGTCAACAGAACCTACCTGACAGACCTGCTCAAGGCATAATAAATGTCTGTCTCTACAACTGGGTTCTTCACAAAACAAAGTCATAGAAAAATTACACTATGGTCATCTGTCTTTTGTATAGCAGAGGGCAGGTTCAGTGCTCTCTTCATTCTCAAAGGATTTAATTTACTTCTGTTTGCTTTCCATGAAATGACTCTAGGTCAAGTGCAGGACTTTGTGTCCTGTCCCAGGAAAAGGGAAATTCAAACAGAAAAGGAGGATAGTGTCCTTGTCTTTTGATTGCTGCTGTGTTTTCCATGAAACTCTCACTAGATGGAAAAAAATAATGATGGTATGAAAACTGACCACAACCTGCCCTCTATGTGTTAATTATGGAGATTTTTATTGCCCTCTTATGGGTGCTGCCTCATTTTCCTATGTGGTAAACTGTCACTGAAAAAGAGCCAAAACAGTTTTCTTCCTCATTTAAAGCTGTCTTTTTCTCCTGTGAAATGGGTTTTTGTAGACCCAGGAGAACTAGCCAGCCAGCAGGTCATTCTGTCTGGTACTGCTTTGCCTCCTGCAGGAAGGACATGCAACTTCCAGAGATCCATCCCCACCAAATTCCCAGTGGCAACCAGGAATTTGCATGTAAAGGATAAAGCTCTGTCTCACAGAGCTTCCTCTTAATAAGGTATGTCTATATAGTCCTTATAAATATCTCTGTGTGTTTCCAAGTGTATATAGATGTATAAATATTTATGACTATAACAACATTGGTGTAAAAACTCCCACCACAGATGATGTTAAATGAATGCATAAACCATGCATAAAAGTGTTAGTGGCAACATCTTCACCGAATTTCATGGACATTCAATCAGGCACTTCCCAGCAAAATGAGGTTTTGAGATTCTCTGCTGGGTACAGAAAATTCTGGGAATCAGATGGCTGTTGGACGGGAGAAGAGACAAAAGCATTTCCAGCAGTCTGCTCTTGTTTTTTCTGTAGACTGGTGAGGAGCCTTTTTGCTGTTTGGCCTAGCCATTTGAAACACCAAGCCTTTTAAGGGTGTTTGACTTTTAACCTCTAACTTTCTCCTTGTTTCCCTGGCCTGTCTCAGCATGTTGCTGTCAGAAATACTCTAAAAGTCAAGTGATCTCTCTTGGAAAGATTCCTCTACCTTGTAGAGAAATTGCTCTGAGAATGGAGACATATTTTAGTTACATGACATGAGAATTCATTGTATATAATATTCGGTTTAGACACACCTTCCTGGGTGTCACAAATGAGTGTGATCTACTATAACAGGCAAGTGAAAGTATTATTTAGTCAGAAACAAATATGTTGCAAGGGAGTGGCTGCTTTCAGATCTCTTTTACCTATACAACACCAATCTAAAATAAAGGACTGCTAAATAGAGACTCTAAGGGAGATGGGATAAGAGTAGGATCTTTATTGGTCTATAGGGACAATACTTCTTGTGATTTGCTCAAATTTATTGCTGAATCCAAAAATCTTAATTTGACTGTGATGAGTTCTGTGGTTTTGTTTGTTTGTTTGTTTGTTTGTTTGTTTGTTTGTTTGTTTGCTTTGTGGGGTTTTCTTTTCAAAGAATCACAGAAAGCACCATGGAAGGCCTGTGACCATAGAATTTGCTACAAAGCTTTTGAGGCTTAAGTTGCCTGTCAAGAACATGAAACAAGTCAGACTAGAATGTTGTATCTTAATAAAACTGTACTCCTTAACCACTTGCTGTGTTATCTGCCACTGCTGGAGTGATAACCCTGCTTGAGAACACAGGAATCATTTTACACTTTGTAGATGCTTTTCAAAGACTTATATGTCAAATGCACAATAGAAATATGTGATACTTTGTGTGTTGTCCAAAGCACACAAAATAATGATAATTTCAGCATGAAGAACATCACCAGCCCTAATCTTCAGGCTAAAACAGACTCGTTTGTGAAAATGTCTCAGTAAGATGACAAAAGAAGGTGAAGGGCACAGAAGAAGTATTTTGCTGTGAGTAGTGTAGGCTGTTCTGACATGCAATTTTTTCTTAATGAAATTGAATCAGGTTAATAAGCAAGTCTCAAATAGACTGGTTTAATATATGAATAGGATCTGTAATACTATTAAAGGTGGTCCTTCATAAACAGAAGTACTATCTAAACAGTATTTATTACATTGCATTTCTGGCTACGAGACTACTCTTATCTTTGTTTCTATTTTGATCATACCTCAGTGGGGATAAGGTCTGTGTTGTCACTGATCCTGACAGACTTCCACTTGTTCCACAATTCCACTTGTAATTCCTATAGTCATTTGCGATGTCAAATTCCTGGATCAGTTTAAAATCCTCCAGCTGCTTTTGGAGTTCATGGCCAGTGGAGAAAATGGTGACCAGACAGGTGTCCCAAACTATTGTTTAACGGTGGGAACATAATACACTGTCAATGGATAGCTTGCACAATCAAAATATCTACATTTGTGATTTAACTTGGATCTTAACCCTGCTGTGGAATTTATGAATCTGTTGGGGCTTTTTATAAAATGTAAGAATGATCAGTGATCTTTATCTGTGTCCAGTTTCTCAAGGAAATTTGTAACAGTTCTTGTTGTCCAGAGGATTTGTTTTTTAAACCAGTTTAAAAATCTTTTCCTTCTCATTTTCTCAGTGCCTTTCCTCTTTGACGACCCAGGTCGGGTGAGTTCAAGCAGGGGTCAGCCCTTGAGCTGCCTCTCAAGTGTTGCTAGATGGGAAGTCATCTGAAGGTGTTTCATTCTTCTCCACTCACAGGAACCAGCCCTTTGTTTAGTTATTGTTAATATTCACTTACATTCAGCACTTATACTTTTGCCTTATTGCAAAATGCATCTTGAGCCAATGTGTTTATCTACTGCTTTTTATATAAACTGTCAAACCTTGCTATTGCAGTTTAGGTTTTAACTCCAGGTTTGTATTCTGTCCCAAGAGCTTTCTGCCTCCCAGCAGTGTAAGCAGGAGAAAAAAACATATTGTCTTACCTCAAATGGTGGTTGAGAGTTTCCCCTGACTCTCTTGTAATACTGGTAATCTGTGGCACAGTAGCAGGATGCTAATTTCTACAGCACAGTTTGCTAGAATTATCTGTAAATCCCAAAATGTCAGAAGCCTTGTACAGGATTTAAAACATAATAATAATAATAATAAAAATATTTCTCTGGTCTGTTTCAGATCTAACAGTCAGGTTGAATTCTCTACTGAGTGCTGTAATATTCTTCCTTGTTTTAAAGAGCCCTAGATACTATTTCAAAATAAATAAACCAGCCTACTTCTAAAGTTTGCTAAACTATATTTTATTTAGGATCATCTTCTTTTGGCTATATCTTGTACCTAAGGCAATATTCAGGATTTTTGTCCATCAGAAAGCACATTCTTTGTCAGTGTTCCTTTAATGGTGTAAGCCTTGCAAGGTACAACTGCTCAGCTGGATTGAGGGTGTGGACTGGAGAAGGGAGAACATCCTTCTAGAAATCACTTTTCAATTGCTGGAATCTCCAAACACAGCTTATCTCTGGTTGGTGCCACCTTTAGTTGTAGAGTTATCTTTTTGTCCCCTCAGATCTCTATGGCTGCTAAAATTCCAGCCTTGCTAGCCTATTTCCTTTATGCCTTGGCAAATATTAAATCACTGTTTTGCTAAATATGTTTAAATTAAGTGAACAAATTAGTTATTGCCTAATTATTTCAGTCAGCAGTTTGTTTAGTTGCTGTCTTGTCACAGAAAAGCTTAAATATATTTGTGTGGAGCTGACAATTTGGTTTCTGACCTACCTTGGTGCAAAATTTAAATTTCCCCTATCTGTGGTTCATGATTCCTTGAGACCTCAAGGAGAAAAAATCCTGGTGGGTTTTATATTTTTCCTTTTATTCTCTGTAATTTTGGGGTTCTCTTCCTCCTCCCCTGTTTACCTCCCTGCTTTTTTTTCTTTTTTCCCTTTCTTTATTCTTGCTATTTTCTTTATTTTTATTGGGTTTTTTTTTCTCCACTTCAGAACTTGAAGGATGTCAGGTTTTGTCAGAGGAAGAGATGGATTGCTCTATCCTTGCCAGAGAAAAGTACTCTTTTACACTGTCCATCTCTGCAATAGGCAGAACAATTCCTGAATTTTTGGGGGTTTTGTTTGTTTGTTTTGGGGTTTTTTTTTTGTTTGGTTGGTTGGGTTTTTTTGGAGCTTTGTTAAAGGTGGGATCCAGCCATATCAGCACAGTGCTTAGTTCTCCCTGTGTTTCCCATAGAAACTAGATTTTTTTGTGGATCCACTCTCTTTGATCTTGAAGGAAGATGCTTTCTCTAAGGCCAAAGGAAACAAAGCCCCATTGCTGGTGAGTATTTGTAAATTGAAATCATCAGGAGTTGAGAACTGAGTGAATTCAAATCCCTTAACACAGAACCAGGTTAACTGGTTTATGAGACAGTATTGCTCCATGTCCTTCATAAGGCAATTTAGCATTGTCCCCTCCCAAATGGAATGTTAAGAAAAATATTTAAACTGATCATAAACCTGAGGAAGAGTTTTACTAAGTTCTTAGCCAGCTCAGCTATTGCTTGTGATCCTTGCTTCATGCTACAGCTCAAATTTCATTAGAAGCTGTTTTTCATTCAAGTTAAATAATCCCTTAAAATCCATATAAAATAGGAAGACACACATGCTTGAACTGTTTTTCTGCTACTAAAGCACACATTGCACAAATGAAGCTGACTTTCAGATTATGATTTGCACAGTACTATATAATATAAATGCATCTGAAATTTACAGCATGCCACGAACTGTTTAATACTCAACAGTTAAACTGCTGTGTTTCCACAGCAAACTGTAATAACTAAGAATTTAATACAGAGTCTGATATCTGGACAGTTATTAATATTGTTTTCCTACTATTTTACTGCCTGCTTGCAAACACTAGTTTATTGAAATGTATCTACATGGTCATATAAACTGTAGAAAAAGCATGTTGTTTGCTTTGCCAGAGGTACTGCAGATGTAATGAAAAAGTCTGGACCTTGAACTTAAACATCCAATTCTATACACACAAAAAAAGTAAATCCCTTCCTACTACACTGTTTTGACCTTGTATAGCTGTTCAGGCTTTTGACAAATAGCCAGAGGAAGTTGCTACTCTGGAGATCTGGTTTGTTTAAGTTCTTAAACTCTGTAATTCCCTTTAAAGAAATAGGGTTCCCTCCCTTCCCCCTGTATAATCTGTAAAAAGGAGGAAGGACACTTCAATGTACAGTGTTATTTTTACTGCTGGATCTTGTGCCGACAGAAATGCAAGGTTTAATTTTATTAGACTGTAGAGATTAAAAATATCATAAGAATCTCAGTAAATGGTTATGAGTTGATATATTCATGTTTCAAAGTAAGTATCTCCTCTGATCTTATTTAAGTATATTTTGAAACTTGTTCTTTCACTCATTATCACCTTAGATAAAGATTTTATGCAAGGGTTTAGCAGCTGTACAAAACAAAACCAAACAAATAAAAAGCCTAGATGGGAAAACTGCTACCTTGGTGTTGAAGCCAGTGAAGTGTAATACTAACTGGCACAAGAAACCACAGGCCATCCAATAGATACAAAAACTAAGGTAGGATGTTAAGGACTTACCTCCATTTACTTAATTGAGCAAAGCCTAGCTGAATTGTCAGAGTCAATCCATATCATCCTCCACAATGCTGGGTTTTGTTTTTGGGAAAGAATTCTACCTTGTTCATCAGGAAGGGGAAAAGTGAAGAAAATGAACAGCTGTTTTGGTAGGGAGGATGTCATAACTTAAGCTGCCAGCTCAACAGGGTTAAGTCCAGAATCTGTACAAATAAAAGTAGCTTTCGTGTGGGTTTTTTTTTGTACAGACCTTCACTTTCTAGGGTTGGACCCACATTTCGAGACCTAAAGTCTACAAGAGCTTCCTCTGTAATCCATGGCATGTGTTTCCCCGCTCTCTAGCCAGTATTCCTTGGCTAGACCAGATGTTTCAGAGCCCCTTTATGGATGTTTTTTCTCACTTTTTCACAAAGGTGTGTACCTGGCAAATGGAGTCAGGTTCTAACTTGGTGAAGGATCCTTCCTTGTTGCTTATGCTCTATAAAATTGGCTCTAATAGGAGAAATTTCTAATTAAATTAGGTCTCCAGCTAGCTAGCCTCAAATACTGCAAAGCTGCTGCAATATTTCTGCTAGAATTTTAGATTCCTAACTATTGCAACCTATTTGATGGGTTTTAGATCTAGACATAAACATATCACAGACGTGGAAGAGAAGGCATCATCCATGGGCCTTCTTCTGAAAAGTTCAGACACACAAGGGCACTATTATTATTTTGGATAAATTGAACCTTGGAGAGAAAAAAAGGAGCAAATCATAGGAGTAAAAAGTAGAACATTACCCTAATAAAAGAGAAAGTTAGAAGACCTACTAGGCTTCTCACTATTTTGACTTCCTGTGTCAAACATCAAGTGGTGTTCTGTTTTTATTTGTTTGTGTTTGTGTTAATGTCTTTTAGACAGAAAGGAAATTCCAAACAATTCTTACTGGGTTTTTTTTTGTTTGTTTGTTTGTTTTTTTTTGTTTTTTTTTAAATTCCTCTACATTCTCAAATACATTCCAATATTAGAAAATAAGTGTAAAAAAGAACAAAGAATTACCTGTGGAAGAAGAGTGTTGTATTTCTTAGCATTATGGAACTTAATTATTCTTTAAAATGGCGTTTGTTTGTTTTGGTGTTTTTTTTGGGAGGGTTTTTTTGGTTTTTGGGGTTTTTTTTAATTGTTATTTTAGTATGAGTAGGTATTTTCTACATTTACAGAAATGTAAATTTCTGCTCTCTATCTGCCACCAGTCTATTTTACTACTAGATTTGATTCATCCACTTGTACATGAAAAGAGTGAGCACAGAATGATTCACTGATTCAGGCTGTGGCTTTTTTTTAAGTCCAGTGAGCGCATCTATCACTTGTTCTGAGTTTATACTAAATACAGACACCAGAGGAAGTGTAACTAAAAGACTAAAAACGATGTAACAAAGACACAGAGCACTACATTCACTAGGCAATAGCCCTGTTTGCCATTTACCCTTTAGAATGACATTTAAACAATCCCAACAAGGTCTAAAAGGGCTTTAGTAATTCTGTTTAGTTGTTTGTTTTTTTTTTTTTCAAGTAAAGCATAGAAGTGACAGATAAAAAAGTTTAAAATGAAACATGAGAAGGCAGGATGAGATTCTTTTTAGTAATTTTTTTTCCTTCAAGTTTCTCCTTCTTGGCTAAATAGATTGGCTGATATACATATACATATATATATATATATATATATATATATATATATATATTTATATATATATATATATATATATATATATCTTTTTTTTTTTTCCCATTATGTGGCAGGAGATGTGTTTCAAGACCAGATATTTATTTCAGCATAACATGAGGTCTCCCATGCACATATAAAAGAACACAGAGAGGCTTTGAACAAAATCCAAATACTTTAGTACTCCTCAGTAACTCTCCAGCATTGCAGCTCATATCCTTCCTCTCTCAGATGCCCCATTTGTGAATGCACCAAAAGCCAAAACCATATTGTTTTGTGGGGTTTTTTTGCAGACTGCTCTTGCTCCAACGGAATTGTGAGAACAGTGGCCAAAATTCTGATAGCCCTATCACATCTT
>CM031857.1:8430356-8528430 GCA_018697195.1 Certhia americana | reverse complement strand
GAATTGTGAGAACAGTGGCCAAAATTCTGATAGCCCTATCACATCTTTTAACACAGAGTTGAATTTTGCAAACCTTGGTTTTGCCATCCTAAGGCATGATTAAGTGGCCATTCCATTTTGAAACAACTGAACTAAGACTTAAATAAATGTAACCTTATACCTGAGGTCTGTTTTCTGACATCCTAGACTTGGGATAAACAAATCTTGTCCTTTTAGTAGGCTGGTTTGACATCATCGTCTGGCATAAATGGGCTAATCTGTATCTCTAAATTAAAATTCCATGTATGCTGGTGTTTTCTTCTGCACACATATATTTAAGGTAGAAAAGTACTGGTAGGGATTTCATTAACATAAGTGACAATGACACATGAAGAATTAGAGCCTGCTGTCAAAGTAAAGACAGTATTGCAGGGAGAAATCTTTTTCGAACCTAGCTGTACAGGATTAATGTTTAAAAACCTATCGTAATTATCTTCACTGTGAACTTGTTTTTCAGATCTGCATCTTATTTTAAAATATACAGGCATGAATAAAAAATAAATCCAAGTAAAATATGCAAAACACATATTATTATGGCTCATTAGTGCTTCATGCTCATTCTAAATGCAGAAGTTGCCATCCTGCTTCTGAGATCCAAAAGGAGTTTCAGCAGGAAAGAGAGACAGTAAAAATAGAGTAGTCTGTGAAAGACTCAGCATCTCCTTGATCACTCCCATGGACCATCATTTACACTTCAAACCTGAGAGCTTAAAACCTTAACACATAAGAAAATCTCTGTTTCATGCTGTTTCACCATGGGTGCAAAATTTTCACAACCCCCAAGACAGTCGGGGTCAGATCACACCACTTGTTCCTGAGCTGTCCATTTGAAACACTCCAATCCTGTATGGAAATGGTAAACTCTTGCTCTGTGCAGTGTACTTGATCACCTGTGCTCACAAGGAATGGCAAAGTGGCCACAGCAGGTTCCCCTTTGTTCAAGCTCCAACCCTTGTATCACTTCCTATTGCTGATTCTCTGCTTTAGCCTTGAGCCTTGTCATCAGGTACAAAGGAAACCAGCGTATTTCTTGACTGACAAATTCATCTGTAGCTGTTAGGGATGATGTAGGGAGTAAAATGATGGTAACCAGCAAAAGAAGATATTTAAAACTACTGTAGTACTTGTGCTGACATGAAAAAGTTACTTGCAGTTCTTTTCTTCCTAGCCTACTTATTGTTTTGAAAGCTCTTGCGATTATTAACAATGGTACTACTCTAACTACTTCTTTTTGTTTTAAGAGCAAGACTTCTCTTGAATTTGTTATTGTGTCTAAAAAGAAGTTGGATCTTGCTGGTAGATGATTTCTTCACTGTCAAGAAGTCTAACCTTCAAGAGAGCAGGTTAAACTTAGCAGAGGTGCATATATATAAATTTTGGGTGGAGGAATATAAACTTTGAGCAGAGCGCTCCTCGGTCTACTAAGGAACAAATGTGTGAAAACAGACCCCCCAAAAATAATTAAATCCTCATTCACCTATGCTAGCATGTATTTCTGAGTTATCTTGGGAGCACATGACAGAATAAGGGGCCTTAAATTCCATTTGTGTTTTATTTGCATTGAGCATAACCACATGAACTAATGTATGAAAATGAAAAGGATCTGTAATTCCAGCCCAATCAAGCACAAAAGTAGACCCGCGTTTTATGCATCTGCACGTTTTATTTTATTTCTCATGTTGTCATTTTTAAGAGGAAAAAAATGTTGTAAGACATAAAATTAATTATCCTCATATACTTAGCTACATTAGTCCTAAAGCTGCCTCTCTGAGTAGAAATATAATAAATTATCAAGGCATCAGTGTGTTCTTGAGCTACCTATTTTCTAATAATCTACAAAACAATTCAGTAAAATAAATATTATAAAGTATTTTGATATCTCTAATATACTCGTTACATTATACATTTTTTCCAGACTGTTCCTGTTGTCTTTTGGCTTAATATTTTCTTGAAGGTTGAAAGGACAAGAAAAACCGTACTGTAAATCTGTTGGCTCTTTCTTGATAAATTATAAAAAACTTTTGATCTTTTGATCTTGAAACAACATAACCTAAAAGCCTTTTCTTTTTGGCTAGAATCCCAGACTCCAAATGTCATTCAAAGGATACATTTTCATGATAAACTATTTGATACTCTACATCCTTGTATAAATTTGTCTTTTTTGTATTTTGTTTGTTATATTGATGCTTACCATTATTTTTTTCATTTTTTTTTTTTTTTATTAAAGAAAACAAAACAAAAACCAAAAAAAAAAGAACTTAAAGAAAATAAATTTTAAAGTGGAGACAAATTAATCTTTCTCCATTGTTAGATGAAATCAAATAATTTTGAATTAAACGTGTGCTACTATACTATATTTGAGAAGAGAGGTGGATATTTGCAGGAAAGAAGGGAGGAACAGTTAGGAATTAGTATTAAAAACCTATCTTGCTCAAGATTACTTGAGTAGAGATACATAACCAAAAAACAGATTTTCATTTCCTTTTCTCTTTATGTCATATTATCCACATCTAATAGGGTTTTTAACACAAATTTTACAGTTGAAGGCAAATCAAATTTCTTTCACAATAATGGAAGATGTACTGTGGATAAATAGTGAAGATACATGGTGGAGTGTATATATATATATATATATATATACATATATATATATATATATATATATATATATATATATATATATATATATAATTATTAAGTCCTTGTCATCCAGTATGTCATTACATGTAAGTCAAGAAAATATTTGGCTTCAGTCAACTTTAATTTAATGGGAGGAGTAGGAAATTGATTTACTACAAATTGTTTTAATATTACTGCATAATACAGCCTTGCAAAATTGTCATGATAATTTACCAGTATGCATGCAATTATTTATTTCTTTGCCTTTTTTCTCAGTCATCAATCATGGTGGTGAATTATTTTTTTTTTTCCTGCTGCATTGCATAATATCATTCATTTCAGCAAGTTGAATGAGTAAAATTTGCTAAACTGTTATACTATAAATACATATTACCATATATTCTTCTTTTGTAAATAAATTGTGTGCTGTAGCTCTGTACCTTTCTTGAGTGTTGGGGATGGAGTCAACATTGAAATTGAAATAGATTGTAGTAGGGTTACATAAAAATGAAGGTTGTAAAAGACACAAACTTTTCCAGTTTGTTTAATTTTTTTTTTTTTTTTTAATTTTAGGAACCCTACAGGCATGGGATTAATATTAATTGCATGATAGGTCATGTAGCACTTTCTGGGCTTATATTGTAGAGAAATATCTTTAATGCTTTAATAACAGATTTGCAGCATTTTTTCTTATTAATTAAATGATGATACGCTCCAGGTCCTATCAGCGGTGCAGTGCTAATGATTCTCTCATCTCTCTCTAAGGATGCTTGTACTGGAGGTGTGGGACAAAGTGGTGGGTCTGGATTTCATTGAGAAGAAGATTGACAATGATGTCACTGGTCCAACAATTTGAATTGAGACCATTACCCTATTCTTTTCCCATTGTTTTATTTATTTGGATATTGGCCTCATGATTCAAGCTGGGTGTCAATGTAGTGGTGTTTTGTGGAAGATTTTGGTTTCTGTACTGGGTTCAGCACAATTTGAAATGGAAGAAGTTTCTGCTTATGAAGCCCAGCCCTCATCAAGCACTTCTGTGCACTTGGCTAGTACAACTCTGTGAAGATTTGGACCTGGAGTGGCAAAGAATCAGAAACCTAGAAAATTAAGTCTTTATTTATTCTTTCTGTGTCTTTATCCACTAATGATGACATTACTACATTATTGAAAGAATTCCATATCTCACCAAAATTATCATGAAAATCCATTTTAATACAAAACAAGTGGGGTTTTTTTTGTTTGTTTGTTTGTTTTTTTTTTTTTTTAATTAATTCATCTTTTGATGGTGTAGAGCAGGTTGAGATTCTGGAGAGGGATTCTGTTGTGGGAAGATCCCTGTCAGTGACAGGGCATTGAGGTGTTGTGAGAAACTTCTGGTTTCTTGAGAGAGAGAAGACTGAAAGTAGGAAAACTGAGCTGGAGGAAACAAAGGGCAATTTTCAACAAATATTTAGTGGTCCTGGAGTTCATGAGAATGTTCAGGGTTGTTGAAATTAATGATGAAAATCAAATCACTGTAATATATACACTCTCTAAATCTCTAAAGCAGCAAACTAGTTTAACTATTAAAGAGGAGGGGAAAGAAAAGCAGCAAAACCAGCCTCTTATTTGCACAAACAGAAAACGTTTTCGTTGTGGAATAAAAGTCAATGACTGAGAAAATAATGAAAGCATCTATATGAGAGTTTATGACATCAGTTATATCTGCCAAAGGGTGGAATATTTTTCCATGTTCAGGTGTGTGATGCCAGAACTGAAGATTAACTTTTTGACCAGGGATATATTGTATAATTTTCTTTCTGGCATCGTTGATTTAAATATAAGCATTGAGCTATACAAGAGTGGGAAGCAGATGAACTATCATTAGCATCATTCTAGTAACACCAACTGCAGTGAATACCAAACAGGTTTATACTTAGCAAGGGAAAGTAAGTGTAGCTGCACTGAGATTTGAACATCTATTAACAGCTTGTCCAGTGGTTGAGATTAGAGTAGTTTCCCATCACTTGATATGTTTCACTCACAACGTGTTCTGTTTAACATTAAGATAATCACTGTTTATGAAAAGACAAAAATCAAAAATATGTACAATAAATCAGACTGCCCTTTAGGATACGAGGTCCATGCATGGTCATATATAGAATTTATTGCTTCCTTCCTCAACACAAAAGATTGAACTTTCAACAGATCCAGCTTTTAAACCTAAAATTTAGTGTGCTATTGCCTAATAGTCTTTTTCTGCTGTGGAAACATTTCAGCTCACAATGCAAAAGATGAAACCTCTTCTAAATTTCCCACAAAACAAACCAATATGTATATTTCCCAGAATTTGCAGCAAGGGTAAAATACCTATGTATTTTTCAGTAGGAATCAATGTACAATAATACATGAGTTACTAATGTAATTTCAGCTATTCTAGTACAATTTTTGTTGCATTTTGAGGCTTTTGGGGTTAGTTTCTTTTTAGGCTTTGGTCACTGCTTTACAGTATTGAGTGGTTTGGATTCAGGGTAACCTCTGTTTTACTGCTCTTGTCTAATGTGTGGTTGCAGGACAGTGTCACTGTCCCTTCACTTATGAACAATTGTGTAGCTCAGAGTGCAGCATGGTCTGCTTTTCATCCCAGCTTTATGAGTGAGAGTTGATATGGATAGAATATAGGTGAGCTGTGTTGAGCAGTGCAAAACTGACTGTGAAATATTTGCAGGTCCTGACCTAATGAAAGTCTGAGGCCAAGATGTGCAGAAATCAAGCATTCAGAGAAACATTAAAAGTATATGCTTAAACAAAAGTGATTTCTTTATTATTTAAATGTCTACTTAATGTGCTTCCCTCAATATCAGCTTTGAGTTCCACTGATTTAGAAAGACAATGAAGGTGTTAATTGCTTTGTGTGATATTGCCAGTATTTACAGAGTTGGAGATTTTGTGGATATTTTCTCACAGGAAAGCAAAAAAAAATCTCCTTCCTGGATATTTCTTCAGCTGCCATAGAAGTAGACTGAACTTGAGCTTTTCAGGGGCCACGATTAAACAGGAATTCTGATTCAGAGAGTGATATATATACACCTGGTGGAAAAGAGATAGTACAAGCTTTGACTCCATTGGATAGTGGAATTAGAAGTTAAATATAGTGGTAAAGGAATTCAAGTAACTCTGAGTTTGCTCAGATATCAGTCAGCACATGGTAATTCATTAGAAATCTGCTTTAAGGAATGTGTTCCAACCCCTTATTTCACATGGCTCTGACGAATGCTGTGACACAAATCAGTTTCAAGAATTCTATTTGTCAAGCAGAACACCTTTTAAACACATAATAGAGATGGACACAAATTAAATTATCATCTCATCTACTTCATAAGACTGGGATAATACATAGTGGTTTCAGGTATATTTATTTCCATAAGGAAAACTATTGGATGCTACTGTCACCATAATCTTAACAACTTTCTGGACCCTGTCCTTTGCTTAATTGACTGATGGATATTATTGGAATGGTGCACTAAATACAGCATGTAGTGTTTTTCTGTTTTGCTTCTCTAGAGCAGACTGAGCTTGAAATTTTCGTAGGAATAAAAGATGTACTTACAAGAACAATAATTATGCTCCTTCTCATATCTCTGAAAGCCCAATAAGAGCTGTCTTCATCAAATCTCACAGTCTTGACCATTGAAAGTGGTATTAATAAGAAATGTATCTAACAATATATGTTTGTTATTTCTTGCCATGTCATTCATTTCCCACCCTTCCAGAAAAACCTGGTACAGAGGAATAACAAGAGATAAAAAGTACAAGTGCCATGTTCAATCTCTGATGGAGACAGGAATATACAAATCTTCTATAAAAGTGAGTAGAGTTGCTTGTACTCCAGTGTTAAATTTAACAGTGAAAACACTGCTGAAACAAATGTATTGTGCCTTGAAAAATGACTCAGCCTTACCTACAAGTAATTTTTCATCTACTCCTGAAATTTGAAAGTAAGATTGTTGCTCTGATCCTTCTTCAGCTGTTTTCTATCCCATTTTCTGAGCATTGTGTACATTGCCTGGATGGATGCAGACAGGGATCGTGGTCAATCTGTCTGTGTCCAAGCTGAGGCTGGTGAGGAGTGGTGTCCCTCAGGGTTCCTTGATGTCCTTATCACTGACATAGTGATATCCAGGGCACCCTCAGCAAGTTTGCAGGTGACCTCAAGCTAAGAAATGCAGTTGACACAAGAGAAGGAAGGGTTTTCATGATTTCCCATGTGCAGGGCATTACCAGTAGCAAAGCTCTGGCAGATACAAAGCTCCACAGCTCCATGTCCCCAACTGTGGCCAGTGGCAAGGCTGAGCATGTATCACTGAACAGACATTTCCCTCACCATCTGGATTGGGGAACTTGTACCACAGCAGGGAGTACCCACACAGCCAAACCCCAAAGATTTACAGCGCTTTGAAAAGCTAATTTTGGAAAAATTAGCATGGGCCCTAGAAATTATTGCATGAATTATTTGAGCCATGAATACAGGACCCAACAATTTTCTGTTGCACCATTGAATCTGCAGAAAGGAAACAAGCAAAAGGCATTGGGAGGATGTGTTCCAGAGCTGACATTTATCAGGCTGATAAGTTACAGGCTTCACCTCCATCACATCTGAGAGTAGCCTCTTCTTGTTGTGGTCATCTATAGATATTGGACAACATTAACATTCAGGAAGACAAATGTAGTGAGATTGATTTTTAATGTGATGATTTTCTGTATTATGAATTTTTCTTTTGTTTTCTCATCACCTGAGAACTGTCTGGGGTGCATATGATAAGGCTGCACAGACTTGCATTTTGGAAACAGAGTAGAAAGTCCTCTATTAAGGCTGTCAGTTGCAGAATAAAATCCCTGTATATGCATTATTGAAAATAGCTAAACTTTATGATAAAAAATCTAAGTGATTTCTCCATTAGAAAAGAATAAAAAAATGACAAGAAGGAACTGGCAAGGTTAGAACATAGTAAAGTAGGCTTTCCTCATTAAAATAAAATAACAACAACAATCCTGCAAATAAACCAGCACAGATGATTTCTGGAATCTCTTTGCTGGCAGATGATAGTGATTATACTAATTATAGTTATATTTTCTGCAGAAGTTTACGAATAATGCATGAAATTAAAATATTGTTTCAGGTTTTGTTTGTCAGATGTTAAAATTACAGAGACAAAGATTTTATGTGAACTTTTTGAGAGCAGTAATCTCAGGAAATGGGCAATCCAAGTTCAGCATTGTTTTGGCATTACATTCTCTTTGCAGTAAAATGCTGAACAGATGTATCTGATAGCAGTTGTAACCTATTCAGAAGGAAGCCTGCCAGTGCTAACCTACCACTGGTAGAAAGTAATAAAATGTCTCTGGAACCTGTTCACTACATATGGTTTGCCCGAAGTTACTGTCTTGCCTTTCTTACAATGTTACTCAATAAATCACAGAAAATATGGATTCATTTTGAACTTAAATGAAATAAGACAGATTTAAAAAAAACAAAACACAACACCCCCAAAATACCCCAAACCAAAAAAACAAAGAGCGGACTGTGAAAACTGTTGGATCTTTGTCTTTCAGACATGAAATCAGCTATTTATAAGACTAAACTATTTTAAAAATCCCTAAAATAGTGTCACTAAAATATTTCTATTCATGCTTAATATACTTATTTTCTTTTCAGACAGAAATGCTATTGCAGCCTACACTTATACAACATCTGCTGTGTTAATTATCAATCTATTACTAAGCTCTCAATTTCCTTACTCAAACATAATTCTTTGAAACGTTACGAGAAACAATGGATTTAGGAGTATGTCACTTGGGGATTTGATGTACTGTTCAATTTAGATTCCTTCATTCTGGCCAGATGGAATTCATAAGAAGTTGTGGGGGAGGAAGCCTCTAAACTATTGCCAAAACATCTTTACTGCACATGCAAGATTTGCAAAAATGGTGAAAGAGCAGGTTATCCAACCAACCAGCAGCCTATGGGGAGAAAAAGCATAGGTTTTACACATAAATCAGTTATGGCCTTAATGTGAAAATCAAAGGTAACTCTGTTTCAGACTGGAGAAAGCCTGTTCTCATACACTGCAGCTTCTATTTGAAATGAGCCATTTGCTTAATCTGTGCCCATATCAGTTTCCACAAAGATAGTACTTAAAACAGAGAAAGAGTTGAAGTCTTCTTATGATATGTATCAAAGAATAGGACTTTTAAAGATAAAACCAGGAAGAGATAAGCAGTCAAAAAATCTGCGCATTCAATTTTAAATTACTTACATATGGAGGGAAGAGAAAAAAGTATATTTTCAGTTATCTAAGATGGTATTTGTAACATCTGCATCTGAGCCTGGCACCTTGACCTGCCTTTAAGACAAAAGAGATGAGCTGCCACCTTTAGTAAGCCAGCTAACTTGTTTGGGTGATTTCTGTGCATGAGGAGAGCTGCTAATGTTTCTATTTTGCTCCTGATGCTCCAGGCAGCCCGAGAGGCAGGTTCAGTGTTTGCAGTGGCTGGTCTCATCTTTCCCCCATGGCCACGGGGCTGTCGCGGTGCAGAGTTTACACTGTGAACACAAACGAGGTGAGAGACAATGCACTTCATTGTCTTCTTAATTTATTTCTGCATTTACTCTGCTCGTGGTCCTTTTCTGCAAGTGGAACTCAGCAGCCAGGAGCCAGGCCCAGGCAAATGGCATGTATGTTCATTTGGGTAACGAGGTGATTTAGCAAAGATGCATCTTTGGCTCTAGGTATGCTCAGGGTAGGTGAACCCTGGACCACCTTGTTAAAATTGCCTGCTGATTAGACATACCTTGTGTGGAGGAGTCCTTTGGATGTGCAGAGATTTGATATGAATGAATTTGCCTTAAGGTCAAAGAGATTATTTTTTTCCTCAGGAAATGTAATAATTTACTGCACCATGTCGTATGTCGTAGAACGCTGTTTTAAATATGTATAACATTCTTTAGGCATTCAGAAAATGTTTATTTTAAAAAGATTATATAAATGACTATATAAATAAATTTAGACAAAATATGAATTTATCAAATGCTACAATTAGGGTTCCTTTGCTTTTCTTGGAAGTTCTCGAGGAACAAATTTTTTGCTCTTTTGGAACAATGGGCCTCATTCCTAGGGGTCATAAATCAAGTCAAAGTAGCCTGAGGGATTTATACTGGAGAATGATCTGCACCACCAGGTAAAATTATTCCCAAAGGAAGATTCTTGGTGTAATTCCAATGAATTCACTGAATAAATGTGTCCCTTTAATCATATATGAAATAATCTTGCTTCCTGATATACAATGTCATTGGCTTGCAGAAAGAGATTTCTAATATGGTATTTCCTATCCATTCACTGGCTGAATTAAAACTAATAACGTCTCTTCAGCTGATTTCCTTCTCTTACACAGACAATATCATTACTTTGATACTTTATACTACTTCTAAAATGGAAAGTAAATATTTTGACAGTAAATAAAGATTAGGTTGCCTCAGTATACTTAAAATCTTCATGAGATTTTATTAGAAAATATATATACCTGTACCAAGCAGTTGTAATTTTAGCCTGTAGTGTAGCTCAACAAAGTTATTTTCTTTATCTTTTAAAATATCTTTTCTCTGTGTTAACCTAATATCTACAAAGAGATGGGAAAACCATAAGCCTTTGAAGCAAAATAGGATGTTAAGATATATGTTAGGAATTAATTTGGTCTTGCTTCTTCTAGTTCTCTGAAGGAAATAGAATATATTATACACACATTCTTGAATTTTTGTAGGGCTTGAAACTGCTGATGTGGTTTAGAAACACTTTTCTTCTACTTCTGCAGCTTTGAATTGTTGCAACAGTAACAACTTTTGCTTGGAAGTTAAGATCTTATTTATATAAAGAAAATGAGCAGAGCATTTACAGTCATGTGTCAAACTCTACAGAGACATTTACTATCAGCTATCTGCCCTGCATCAAAAAATAAAATTATAATATGAGGTAAATCTACAGATACAATAAATAACAATTATGATAAAGAAAAACAATTTCTCCAACACAAAAAAGATTTTGCTGTTTTGTCCTAGAGATTTATTTTGATCATGTGTAGTTTATAAATGAAATACCTGTGTTTGAAAACAGAAAATGTTTGCTTTCACAATTTAGTAGGAAATTAAGATTTATTGCTGACTTTCATTTGAGGAAAATGTGGTGAAGGTCAAATGCAAGATATGGACAACTTAAAACTCATGCAAGTTTTTTTCAAAACTATTTCCAAAGGTTGAAAGGTTTTTTATACTGTTGATTCTCATTTCAATAAAAAGGTAATATACAATTAAACTCATCCTATGTTTAAGGAAAATGAAGTTTGTGACACAAACTGACATCAGACAGGAAATTTAAAGTTAAGGCCATAACTCTGGTTTTAAGTCCTGTCATGGAAAAACAGAGCATTATAGATAGAGTGTCAACCTTAGGTTTCAATTTCCTGGCTTTTGTCAGTTTATGCCACAATGTCAATTATGTTAAACATAACTTTGGGCTTTAATTTCCTTGCCCGTTTTTCTGTAACTTCTTGTTGCTGTTGTTGGTACAAGGGAAAATAAATTTCATTACAATTAAGAGGGTACAATTTAATTACCATAATGATTTTTTTATTTTTTTTTTTTTCTTTAAGTTATGCTGGTTTTGACTGGGAATGAGTTGTTTTTCCTCACAGTGGCTGTTATGGGGATGTGTTTTTAAATTTGTGTTGGAAGCAGTGTCGATACACAGGATGTTTTATTTTTTGCTGAGCAGAGCTCACAAAATCAATGATGCCTTTTATGCCTTTTAAGCCACCCTCCTGTGAATGAACTGAGGGGTACATAGAGTTTGCAGGGACAAAGTGAGGACATCTGACCCAAATAGACACAGGGAATATCCCACACCAGGCTCAGTAATAGAAGCTGGTAAAGAAGAAGGAAGAGGGGATGCTGGCAGTAATGGAATCTGCCTTTCAAAAGTCACTGCTTGGTGTGATGGAGCCCCACTTTCCTGGGGGAGACTGAACCCCTGCTTGCTGATGGGAAGCAGTGAAAGGCTCCTTTTCCTTGCCTCACTTGCCTGTGCATCTTTTTCTTCACCTATTAACCTGTCTTTGTAACAACCCATGAGTTTTCTGTCTTTTACACATCCAATTCCCTTCCCCATCCCTCTGTGGGGAAGTGAGTGAGCATCTGCATGGTACTGAGCTACCACGAAAAACCCCACAACATTTTCCTTAAAGCCATGACACATAACTTGGAAAGCCTATTTTTATATATCTCATTTTTGCTAGTTTAGAATTGTTATTACGAATTTGTTTTACATAGAAGGTAGAGGTCTATGTATTTTTACAAAATACATTTGCATAATTGAAAAAAAAGGGCACTGAAACTATTTGAATAGTAGATAAATTTGCAACCTACCACAACTTTAAGGCCATAATAAGTATTCTAGATCAAGAAAATGATAGTGTTTTCAGTGTTATGACAGTTTATAATGAGTGAGCCATGCTCTGCAACATAGAATTTAAGGGTTCCAGCCAACTCAGTCTCATTACAAAAGACAGGAAATTGTACCAAGAGGGGAGTCTGGCCTTGCATTATGTGCAGCAGTCCCTGTGGATGTTGATGCTGAACGTACAGAAGCAAATTTTTGTCTTGTGAATTGGTATTAGTAGGGGAAAATATTTCCGCACTGCTGACATAATTCCATCCTCGATGGTGTTTAATTCTCTGTTTGTTTCCCTATTTCAATGGAAAAAAGAACCTTTAATTTTAGAGTGCTTTTCATTACCAAAAAATAGATGTACTTACTTATGCCTTTATTTAAATTATGCAGTACATAAGAATATTTGATTAAGAGCAATTGATTTTTACCTAAAGAGGAAATCCCTAGGTTCTGGGCATAAATCTAATCTCACTCTTTGAAGTGTTATATCTACCTTGGATCTGAAGTCTTGTATCACAATATCCTTGGAAACCTGAATGCAACACATTGACTTTCAAAGCACTTATTCCCAGCTTGTAGGATCTTCAGGAGCTTATGTTTGGTGTGACTGATGAGAAGCCTTCAGATCTGAATTTTAACAGTGAAATTAAAATATGAATCTTTTAGGTGTGTAAACAAATAAATTTCCAAACAATAAAACTTCATAGCGGACTTTTGTCTTTTCAGTTCAGTATTTGGTCACAACTGAATGGGACTTGTCTGCTTTAGTTATTGAAGCTGGAGAGGCCAAGCTAGCATTTCTTGAAGAACAGACCTTGGATCATTGGTCTTGGCTGGAGATTTTGCATGCTGCTGAATATTCATGCCTGTTTTTGCTCCCCCTGTTCAGCATGAAAATCCATCAAATCTCTGTGGCTTGCAAATAAGTCAAATGTATACGGCCAGCTTCTTCTCCACTAATACAGTTTTTAAAAATAACAGACAATTTCAGGTGTAATCTGTGTGCATTCCAAAGCTGTGTTTTTTTGCAATCCCTTAAATAGGCAAAAAGTTCCTTCCAACTGTGTACATAGGTTTCCTAAAAGTCAGAAACAAATACGCAAAAACAGTAAAAGTAAATTACTTAAATTACTTTAGTTGGTCAAAGTTTGAATTTTTTTCCTCACACAGCTGCAACCCCCCCCCCCCATGAAATAAACGTATTTGCAGATATTGGAAAAAAATCTGTTTCCTATAAGAGATCCGCCAGCTTAATTGGTCTCTTTACTATTAAATACCTTTCAGTGTATATGTTTGTAATGGCTAAAGCATTACTGAGTTTCAAAAAAAGTTTTGTCTATCTTAAATTCGTGTTTGATTTTTGATAATGCCTTGTGATTTTACTCAACTTCAGTGTAGTGAAATAGTTTGGAATGGCACATGCAGGTTAAGTTCCCCACTATATTCACCATTTGAATACATGAATAAATGACCACTTTAGTCAAAGGAAGTCTTTCTGTAGAACACAGTGTGCTATAGCTCACATCCCAAATTAATTTTTTTTTACCTGCTGTTTTTCCCTACTTTTTTTCACACACCAGGACAACTTGATGTCTCAGTTTTAGGTTAAGTTTTTTACTGGTTTATTTTTGTTTTGCCTTCTAGTATACATTCCCATTTAGATTAATTTCCTTGCATCTGTAACATTTTTATTTCTGATTGCCTTTTAAGTGGTCCCAGGAATATAAGATATTCACAAGGAAAGGCACAACTTTTATAGGGAATAAAAATTTGACTGTTAAGTTTATGAGAATGTATCATTACATTAAAAAAATTAAACTTTTTTTTTATAACTGATAATAAAGCTCTCTGATGAGCTGTTAAAGTACTGGTGTGGAAAACTACTTCTTAGTCACCACTATACAGTATTTTTTAGAGAGCTATTCACTGAAACAACCATTTTTTTACTTTATCCACTCATTTTGAATGTAGCTTTTTTTTCAGTAACCTAGGACCTATATGTTTAAAAATTAAGCATTTCTCTATAAATGTTTTAGAATGTGATCTCACATGTTCTAGACTAAAATTCTTATTTTATTTTACAGTTTCTTTTTATTATCAAGGTAGAGTCATGGCTCAAAAGAGGAAGCTGTGCCAGTTGACTGTTCTATTTTATGTCACCAGCCTTTCTCCTTATTAGTTTTTTATAATTCTTTATTTACCACATGCAGCAGCACTGAGCTCCTGCAATAAAAGCTGCAGCTGTTTCTGCTTTTTTCTTTCTCCCTTTTCCTTCTGCTAACTATGTCCCAAACACAGCCAACAATGGTCTGCCTACCCAGGGAACCAACATCAAAAGTCTCTATTGTTTTAGTGCATTCCTCCTCCTTTGCTGCCCCAAGAGCAGCAGCTTTTATGGAGTTTGTGGCACGCCAGCAGCAGTTGTGAGGAAGACTGTGGGTCAAATCTCTCATTAATTCTTCTGACCAGAAACTCTCTGGGGTGGCTGCAGCACCAGCTGGCCCAGCATCCCTGTGGGAGGGTGTCTGCCCTTTCCCCACTTCTTTTTTAGAGTTGCTGTTGGGCCAAGAGGTCCTGAGGAATCCCAAGCTGTCCTGCTGCATTGAATGGAAGGAAAGAGAGGTGTTTGCTCTCACTGGGCATTTGGTGGTACAGAACCTTCCAGAGGTTCATGGCTGTGGCTGCACACTCTGACCTGTGATTTGACACTGGGAACACACCAGCCACTGGTGTCTGTTTGTAGATGTGCTGTTGTTCATCAGGTTCTGGCTAGAATCCAGGAATCTTTATGGTTGAAAAGACCTCCAAGATCACCAAGCCCAACCTTGGACTGAGCACGAACATCTCAATAGCACCAACAGCTACACTGAGTCGTTTCTCCAACACTTCTGGGAATAATGACTCCAACATCTCCCTGGACAGCCCATTGCAATTCTTGACTTGGTGGACTGCAGGTAAATTCCTGATATAAATAAGAAAACAAGGAATAGATCTGGCTTCAGGACTCAGGAGAGGCCACCCAGTGGCTGCTGTTCTGTGTGGTGTTACCTGTTTTATAGTGACAACAAAAGGAACTTCTAAAGCCTGGCTTCTCTTTGACGACCTAAGAATGAATTATTAAAGCAACACTTTGTGAACCATATATTCTGTCTCACACGTATATTGTCTCAAGATGATCAGCCTCTTTGTATTGTGACATGAGAGTAGAAGCTGCTTTGATTTCAGAGAAAATGCAAATTATAAAAAAAAAAAAAAAAAAAAAAAAAAAAAAAAAAAAAAAAAAAAAAAGAAGAAAAGAACAAGCTGGCACTCTCTTTGTTGTTTAGACAAGAGTTCCAAGAGACAAATTAAGCTGTTCTCTACTCATGCAACCTCAATGTGGCCAATAAATCGTTTTGCCATCATGCCCTCTGCTTGTGGTTTAACCCCAGACAACAGCAAAGCACCACCCAACCACACGCTCTGCATTTCTTTGGGGGAAAAAATTCAGGAGGATAAAAATGCAGCAATCCTTAGGCTGTTAAGAGCAGTTTAATTGGGAAAGCAAAGGCTATGCAAAAGCAAAGCAAAACAAAGAATTCATTCACCAGTCCCCATGTGCAGACGGTAGTTCAGATATTCATCTTTGTATGCTGAGCATGATGTTGTGTGCTATGGAATATCCCTTTGCTCAGTTTGCATAGTAAAATGTACTTCGTCTACTGAAATGTCCAATTGTAGAGGGTAACTGAAACTGAGAAAATATTGCATTCTTGGTTTAGGGAGAAATCAAGAGGAAAAAAAAGCTCCTGTTGACTTAAAAAATATTATTTATGATTCCCCATTGTGACAAATCCTGGCTTAAAAAATTTTGTCTTGGTTGCTCTGAAGCCCAGTGACTACTCCAGGCTGAAAATTTAAATTTTAACATATAGTTATTAGAAAAAAAACAAATATTTGATAGCTTTTATACATTAAAATGAAGAAAATGCTTTGCATACACTTCATTTGATTATTGATTTTGGTGGTGCTAGTGAAAGCATTATTGTTCCATTTTCATGACTGTTCTAATGAAAAACACTAAGTATTTGCTCTAAGTAAAAAATTCTGTGCTATGTTACTGGGTTTTTTTTTAAATATAAGCCTACAATTATGGCATGTATAAATGAGGTGGTTTTATTCTTTTATTTATTTCAGGCTTCAGAATTTGCCAATACCTGTGAGGCATTTTTTATCTCATAGTAATATCTCTCTTATCTGTCTTATTGTTCAAATGCACCACTACCCAGCAGTACAACCTTGATCAATCTAAACTGATTGTGAAATTTCCCATATCCCTAATGGAGAGGCCTCCATAATGTCCTTCTTTAAATTGAGGGGTCTTTAGGTGATGTGTTCATTATTCAGTCTTTACTAGAAGATTGGTACCTAGAAACCAATCATATGAATATATGATGGCTAATAGATTGGTAAAAAACTGCATAGATTCATTGGTCAATTTATGTAATAAAATGTACTTCATCTACTGAAATGTCAAATTCTAGATGGTAGAAGTACACTATTATATGTTCTGTAAGAAACTTGCACTTAAATGTAGATGTAAGTCAGTGCATAAAGAAGGACCTGTAAGAGTTTATGTACTATTTTCTTTCATAGAGCTTTTTATAAATAAGGTTGTTTCTTTGTAGATGTTCTTAGGTATCTATGTGATTTTAATATTAGGAGCACAATGTTAGCAGCACAAAATTAGTGCTTTTTAAGAAAAAGAAAATGGCATGAGTAATATTTGATTATAAGCATGGAGGTTTTCTACTTTGTAAGTTTCTCTTCCAACTTTATGACACATTTTGAGGAAAAAAAATCTAGAATCTTTGCCAAAGTAAACCAGCCAATCTTTAATTGCACTGAACTTGCTCCATTTCAGAGGACTCAGTCTCACTGTGGTGAAGTCTGTGCAATCTGTAGGAATAAAGCATCACAAATTCCCATTCACCACCTAGACTTGGGCTGTGGAAAATTTATAATGGATTATGATTCTGCCTGCTAATTTTTACCATGAAAGTAATGATTCAAAAACTTCTAAACCTGGGTACACTTCTAAAACTGGGTTACTTTGATTTGTGATGGTATTTATTTTTTGTATTTATTTTACTGGTGAACAGATTAAGCTTTGCAAATACACTGAAAACATTCTTTGCTGCAGGCCTTAGTTTTCAGCAATTAGCACATTTGATATATTTTTCTTTGTGTATATAACAGGTGTCATTACAGTGAATCTCTCAGTAAATCTCTCTTAAATCTTTATGCTTTTCCTTATGACCTAGGATTTGCAGTATGGACCCACATTTTCTCTTTAAAAATGTAAATCAAAATGAAGGAACTTGAAAAAAGTTATGTCATGAAAACATGTAATAATACTTCTTTTTAGAATTATTTCAAAAACTTACCTCCAGTCACTGCTCTTTTCACAAGCATTGCAAGTATGACTGTCTTGTATGAGCTGACTGAAAACTTTTTTAGTTTTCTAAGCAGGAAAGAATTGAGATTTGCAAAAGGGAAAGGGTCTGCAAAGCAGTACTGTAGTAAAGGATGGTAAATAGCCCTACCACATAAAGCTGAAAGGTGGCAAAGAATGTTAAACTGGGAATCTTGCTTTGGCAGAAGAGAACACTTTGTATGCAGAGATAAGAATTCATTGTAAGTGTAATTAAAATTGTAACAGATTGATCAAATAAATTACAAAGGTAAAACAGGTACTTTCAGTCCAGTTGCAATCATGCAATCATGCTAAAGCCTGCAGCCAAATTATCTAATTAATGCAGAAAAAAAACTCTTTGCTAGCCAAGTTTAAATTTTTATGAAAAACTTTGCTAATCCCCACCCTTTTCTTCTGCTGCTGTGACCACCCTGAAGTCCCCCTTCTGGCCCCAAAGGTTCAGCTGGACAGGAGTAAAGGAGTTTCAGCAAATTCCACAGTAGCCTGGCAGTGGGGTGGCTGCCACCACAACCCAGGCACATCTGGATGAGCTTCTGCAAGTCCTGTGGCCCTGTGCTGTCAGGGAATAAAAAAAAAAAAACAAAGCAAAAGAAAACCAAAAAGTCTAGCTTCCTTCCTTAGAAAGTGCAAAACATTGTAACTGCTGGGCTACAAGAAGCCTCCAAATCCTCCCTTTTAGTATTGATGGGGTGGAGGTAATATTGCAGGGGTTCGTGGTGTGCCATTTCTAGAAGAGTTTTAATTTAGAGAGAAAGGGAATTGTAATGATTTTTTGCTGATCTCTAACAGATATTCTTTCCCTCCTTCGAAAGCTCCCATTTCATTCATGTATTTGGCACAGAAATCAATCTAGTAGAGATGCAGCAAGGCTTCATAATCAGCTATTACAAAACAGATTGAGCCTGGATTCAGAGGAGAAGGGGAATTTCACTGTTGTGTGCAGTTTAACTGGAGACTCCAAGATGCTCAAATATTACTTGTCCAGCTCTAATGCCCCTTTTCTCTCAGCCCTCCTGTATCACACTCTAGAACCCAGTGTGAAGTTACACAATAGAAAAAATATCAACTTTATGATATAAATCTTCTACTTACATTTTTACCTTCTGCATTTTGATTAAACCAGTGCAGAGTTTAACAAAGACAAAGGTGCCACACATGTTTGCTTTTTCTGGCCCTCACATTAATTGTAACATGTATATGTTTTTAATTTCATTAGCAATGAGTAGGTTTGAACTGCAGCCTGGTAACAATTTTTAGAATCCACAAGTTCAATGAAGAATATGGTTTTGTGTGAAAAGGTCACTCTTTGTGTCACTCTTTTGAGCTTGACTACTGCAGCTGGAATTTTACAATAAGACCTTCCAAGCAGCAGTGAGCACCACCAATAACCCTAGACTGAAATTCTTTCTACTTATAGGTTTTTTATGAAGATGCAAAGATGAGAACTGATGACCACAGTATAACAATGTGTGGTTTTGAAATTCTCCGTGGTGTTTTGTACAACTGGGGTCAATGTTTAAGTGAGGGAGGAATGTACAAATATTCTTATATATTACTTTGTAGCTGGAAAAAACCCACACTGGCTCATTTAATTTAATCTGATGATCACATGCAGAAAAATCTACCATAGCTTTTTGTTGGGAGAGTAGATTCATTTAATAATGGCTAATTGGTTACTGGAAAGCCTGATGATGTTGAATGACTGAAATCTTATAAGTACATAAGTACAATTTGAGAGCAATTTCATGCATCTAATCCAAATATGTAATTCAGACAATATGAGAAACAGGCTGTGAAGTAAATTGCAGTGGTCCCAAAAAGAAAGATAATGGTCTCAATGGGATAATCTTTACTTACTGTATCCTTACTACTGAGGAGTCAGCAAGGATGATATTTAAAAAAAAAAAAAAAACAAATTTTCCTGACATTCAAGGTACAAGAAAATTCAAGTTTAATTGCTGTATTATATAATCAGTGAAATCAAACTGAGATTGGTGCTACCCTGATCTTGAAGTATTTTGTATTAGAAGCGCACTGGGGGAAGAGAGCCAAAGTATAAATTATCTTATCCTGCATTTTTGTTTGCTGCAAGAGAAAGTTTTTTGAAGCATTAGGAAACTTGAAGATGTGCAAAATTTCTCTTGTACGCAAACATTTTTACAATCACTTTTTTTTTGTTTTGTTTTGTGTCTTCTTTTGTTGTTTGTTTGTTTGTTTGTTTGGTGGTGGTGGGTTTTTTTGTTTGTTTGGGGGTTTTTTGGTGTTTTTTTTTTGGTTTTTTTTTTTTTTTTTTTTTTTTTGGTTTTTTTTTTTTTTTTTTTTTTTTTTTTTTTTAAGTGAGTCATTGTAGATTCCTGAAATGTTACATGCAAAAGAGACCTGAGCTGGGAAAACCAGTGACACTCACAGTGCTGCTCCAGTAAGAGGTGATATTCGTATGAGTGACCAAATTTCTACACCATAGAAAATTTCTGCAACAGAAGATGACAGTCAAAGGCTTTCAGAAGTCACAAAGGAAAAGATAATTATGCCAAATGAATCCTTGTAATGAATCTAGTTCTTTTGCTTTGTGCTCCCGCTCTTAAAAAAAAAAAAAAAAAAAAGAAAAGCTAAATGCCTTTTCCAGTGATGGTTTTGGCACAATTACATCTTCTCTTCACCCCTTAGGAGAGCTTTTACCTTTAATTTTGGTGTATCCTGCTGTGGCCATGCTATTACTTAGCTATGACAAGGGTTTTAAAATTACAAACATGTGGGGCTGGGGTTGCTGCCTTTTGCTTTAGCCTTTCAAAGTGGCTTGTTGACGTTAATATACAGAACCCCTGCTGTGCTATTTTTTCTTATTCTGACTTTCTTTTTTTGTTGCATTTTGCATGTGGAGCCTGAGTGATTAATATTTCATCGGTTCTTTAGTGCAGAATGTCACAAGGATGTGTTGCATTTGGCTTTTCTGGAGCTCTGTTGCCACTGAATTGTGACTAATAGGTGGAACTGGACCTCTAATGGCTTCATGGGATCACCATCAAATAGAAACAAACAACTGTTTGCCACATCATTATCTATAAGAAGTTCATTAAGTATTTTCATCTGCATTTTAAATGTTACCTTCTCTACAGTATGTCATAAATTATTCTGATAATGTATACACTTGAATTAATTCAATGTTTAATGAAAAATTCAATGTACAGTAGCACAGTTTCATTAGTAAAGTGGTCTGTTGCCAAAAAAAGGGTTAAAAAAAATTTATTAAAAACAATGTTTGTTTGTATGTTTTGACTAGAGATTACAAAAGGAAGTGCATTTCAAATTTTTGCAGTTTTAAAACTCCTAAATAAAAAATGTATGTGTGTACACACATGTATATACATAAATACCAGATGCTGAAAATGCAACCACTTAATCTAGAAAATACATTTGTTTTCATAAGTTAAATTGGATGTAATTCTTTATGTTTAGCTTGAAATTGTCTTGTGTTTGTATTAAAAAACATCAGGAAGAAACAACGTATTTTTCCCCAAAGTTTTCTATTGCAAACATAGGATGATTAAATAATGGAGCAATTGGAATTTCATTTCTTTCTAAAATGAATGCATGCTTTACAGGTGTTGGGGTGTAATCCTTGACATCAGTTTTTTTCATGCACATGGAATTTCAGACCTGGGGTAGCCTTGCAAAATCGTGACAATGGTGATGGTGGGTGGCAAGTTGGGGAGAGACCAGAATGCCAGGATTACACGAGAAAAAAACAGGACTTAAAAGTGGGGGGATATAATCTGCTTAGCTAAATCTGCAAGAAAATCAGGCTGGAGGGCTCTTTGATTATATTTCTACCAGATAACCTGTTTGAGCTAAGTGGATAATCCACGTAAGTGCTCTTATCAGAAGGCTTTGACTCTATGGAGTGATCTCAGTAGGATACAATTCTTCTACCGAAACCTCAGCGATCATATTAACAACTTTAAAAACCCATTTAACACTGGCTTTTTATGCTGTATGTAAAAATAATTAATTTTCTGGTTTGCGCCTGTTTTGGCTAATTTTTGAATAATTTTGTAGATCTTTCTGCTTGCTATTTTCAAAATCTAAATAGGCAATGTTTAACAACAGGCTTATGCCCAGGCTTAGCTGGAGAAGACACTCAGATAAATCAAACTGTTCTCGTATAAAATATTGAGCACAAATATATGGAAGTGAAGCAGTATATCTTTTACAATAAGAAAGAACATTGAAAAATGAAGAGCAAAATATTATGAGTCTCACCTCAGAACTTTAACTTGATATTAGTGCAAGAGTAGGATTCATTACAGTTTTTGCTTTGATCTATCAAGCAGAATGAAGTCAATTCTTTTGATTATTATTTCACTGAAGTAATTTCTAGTGTAGATAAATTTTCCACCAAAATTCTCATAGGAAAATGTTTTGTGGGAAATGAAAATCAGATCATGTCACTGGCCTATTGGATTTGAAAGCAAGCAGAGCCCCATCCCTGATGATTTTGGGTGATTACTGCATGGTTTCCTGGTGGTAAGGTCTCTTCTACTTCCCACTGCATCTACCTTTGACCATGTATTTTACTATTGGAAGGAAAACCTGGCATTCTGTGATGACAGTTCACATTTTAATACTTTTCTTCTTTACAGGCTCTACAACATTTCTTAGGGTTTTTTGTTTTGTTTTAATTTAAATTATCAAAGAAAAATCAAGAAATTGCCTAATGGTTCTAGCTGGAAAATTCAGTCATTCCAAAGTCTTTCACTCTCCTTGGGTGCGGTGAAAATTTTGAAAATGCAACCATTAAAAAAAAAAACCAAAAAAACCACAAAACCAGGGGAAGTAACATGAGAGCTGCTATGATGCTTAAGGAAAGGGGCACAGTTTGTCATTTTTAAATGTTTCAGAGCTACGCATCGTAACTTGGTGTCTTTGTTTGCATATTATCAGAGGTACATCTGCAGCCACAAAACTGAAGGAAGGCATACAGGAAGGAGTGCAAAACTCAAACCAGCCAGGGAAGGGCTCCAGCTGTCAGACTGTCGGGTGTTCAGCAGTGTAGAAGTCTCAGCCAGTCCCTCAGGAGTCATCCCACCCCGCAGCTGCAAGGGCATCACCCTTAGTCCCTGAGGCATTGCTGAGTTTAAGGGACTGCAGAGTCAGGATAGTGGAAAGTGTTTTATTGTTTAAAAACAAATAATGAAAAGCTCCAACCAGGAAATCTCCAGAAAGTCCATGCAGGAATAAACAAATCCTCTTGTCTAGGAGACACTTCCATGAGGTATGAGATTAAGGTTTAACTCATCTCTCTGAATCATATGCAGGGCAGCAATTGTTTGGAAAGCAGGTAGTTTCTCGTCTTCCTGTTTAACAGTCTTGGCTTGTTTCAATGATGAAGAAGAATATATAAATTCTTAATTCTTTTCTGGTTTTGGGATGCAGAAAAGTAGAAAAAAAAAAAAAAAGAGAAAACTATACATGGATGGAAAGGCAACTCTTTCCTATAACTGTTTTGCCATTTGGAGAGGTAAATCTGTACAAAGCTGAGGATACATAGCCAACTTGTAGCCCTTTCCCTTGGTGAGGCTTGCTGTGAATAGGCAGATAATGCATTTCCCTGTGGAACTCCTTGCCTGCTAACTGCCCACTAACATGGATTTGAGCATGCCAGAGGCCTGCCTCTGGCTCTTGGCATGATGGTTTTGTGCAGAGGAATGCAGAGCTGCTAAAACAGCCTTTGGGACCGATGGCCGCAGACACAGCCACGGCAATTGTAAGCTTCCTTTTCCCGTTTCAACTGGAAATGTTTTAGCCTTTTTCTGGCACTGCCACAGCCATAAAATTACATTTCCATTCAGCATTCGGCCTGCTGCAAGCATCAGTTAAAGTCAGTCACAGTGGAGTTTTTAGTTTGTGGAGCTACATGCAGCCATTGTGTCGAAACAACCACTGCATTTCATTAGAGGAAGACAAATCTAATCTCCTGTGATGTACTCTGCCATCACTTTGCTGTGCCACAACTGAAGATGAAGCTTCAGATCTGTCTTGCTCCTGAGCTGAGCATAATCTGAGTTTCACTATGAATATGTGTTAAACTCCATATCTCATTACCAGTCTCATGGGCTTTCTCTAAACAAATATGGTGGGTTAAAATGCAAGTTCATTAGGTTAAAGTGCTTAATTATCTTAAAACTCTTAGTGTTGGAGTCAGATGTCAGGATTTGATTAGCACTGCAGGGAGGCTCTGTAAGAAGCAAAATGGAAATAGCCATTGTCCTACTATAGTTAAAATGCTATAAATATGTAAATAAGGACACAAATATAGGTTTAGCTACATATGCAATATTTCTTAACTCTCAAATGAAATAATTAGCATAAGTTATTTTGATGCATCCCTATCTCTAATCCTTAATTATATCAATGCTACATTATTTAATATTCTGTGACAAGTTGTCATAATCACATTCCTTTCAGTCTTATTTATTGCCTTCCTTACTTATTAAAGTGCCTTATAGTTATGTGTAGAAGAAAAATTAATATCAATTATTATTGACCCCTAATGCTCCAAGATTAAGAGTTCTGAGACTCTCCCACAAGGTGTGTTATAAGGACAAATTTTAGCTTGGGAAGAGTACTCTAAAATGATTAATGAGCCACTACCCAGGGAAGAAATGAAAATACTGTGTCTTACTGTAGGAAAACACAATTATGTTACAGGAGTAAAGGGATCTATATTTCCACCTTCCCCATTTCATGAGCTTTCTTTGCTACTCAAAAAGAGTTGGTGTATAGGAAAGGGAGCAGAAACTGTCTTCCATGTGAGATCTGCAATCAGTGTCCTGTAAATGTTTATTTGCCAGGTGTGTGTGTGGGAGGAAGTGAGGTTTGATTGCTATTAGTGCTCTAATTGCAATTCAGTCCCACCAGTAAGAAGAAAGTGTGGTGCAAACTACCAAAATTCACATTCAGTTTCATTATGCTCTTCACGCTATTGAAAAGGAAAAAGAACAAAGCTACTTAACAGCAGCAAACAGGAAATTAAATTGAAAATGATCATTAGATTACTCTTGAGCTTGCATCTCCACGAATTTCTTTTATCTGTCTGTTCTTAGCTTCAAGGGGCAGTTGTGTAAGCCAGTAGCTAACATTCTTATTTCTTAGGGCCTTTTTTTTTTTGGTTCTGTTTTGTTTGTTTTATGGTTTTGTTTGTTTTGTGTTTTTTTCTCATATAGGGATTTTATTCTTATAGTATGTTTCCATTCTCCTAAGAGCCTTCAATCCTTTTTTTAATCCAAGATGAAACCTGCCACATAGCAATGCACTGACAGTTTCCTGTGAACAGGTGAAATTCCAGATGTGTGAGTGGTTGTGTTTTAAAAAGGCTTGAGCAATGCTAAGCAAGCAAACCTTTGGTAGATGTGGCAGTGCCTGTTGCAAGCTTTAGTTTATGCCAGGCAGTGCTGCATAAGAATCTGATGCATTTTTGAGTCAAAACATCGCATCTCTTCTGCTTGGATGCCCAGCATTACACAATATTCATGATGGGTCTGCTCCACTGAGGCCGAGGTATTTAATCTGCAGCTTGCTGCAAGATTTTGAGACCTGTTAACAGGGTGAGGTTCAGGCAGGGAGCAGCTTTCCAGTCTATTCCAATCCCAAGTGTGACAGCTTTGCTGTAGGAATATTCCACTTGCATCTCTCTCTCTTAAGTGACATGGTAATGAGATTTTTTACATGGCATCAAAATGGTTTTGTAAATAGCTAAGGTAAAATCCTGCCCCAGGGAAGTAAGTAGCAGTGCTGTTGGAGGGAATTACAGTCAAATGCAAGTATCTGGGCAGGTGGTCTCCAGGGAAAAAAAATCAGAAAGCAGAGATGGACTTGATCGAGCCACCTGCAGCCACATGTGAGCTCCTCCAGAAAGGGAGAAGAATCACCCATTGAACAATGGTTGCAGCAGAGGGTATTTAGTTTTTTGGATAATGATGGCTCTGTATAGAAATATATTGAAAGGAAAAAAATCCTCCTGGTATGTTTCCGTCTTTCCAACCCTACAATACTATTTCTGTGACTAGAAAACAAACAAACAAACAAACAAACAAGCAAAAAAAAACCCAAAACATTTTCTCTCAAAACCTGTCTGGGAAAAAAAAAACAACCTGAAAGCAGACATTGCAAGTTAAATAGTATCATCAACATCTTTTACTTAGTGCTTTCTAAAAGCATATTTGAATTATTTTGAAAGGTAACCTTGAAGATGTGAAATGACATCCTGTGCTGCTTGTTTTATTTATCCTCAACAGTTTTCAATGCTTGTAACTTTGGGCTTCAGTTTCTGCTTTGAGACTCTGTATCCTCAAGTTCTGTCTTGCACTGCTGACTGCCTGATTTTTCTCACTAATCCTAAAGTGTGTTGATACCCTCATACTGCTGCAAATGTATTAACCCTTGGGTTTCTGTGGTTGTTTATAATTTTAATCTCCACTGCTCATGGGAGGAAAGGGAGTACCAGAAATGTGCAAGCAGTGAGATGGTTAACTGGCTCCAGGACAGATGTTCATGTTGCTCTAATTTTGACAAAAGTACATTGGCTTCCTGTGAAGCAAAGGATTGATTTTTAAACATAGTATTTGCAGACCAAGCACTATGTGGCTCAAGTCCAGCTCTCTTGAAAGACTTATTAGCAGCCCCTCACATTCTCTTTGTTCTTTGGAAAATCATCAACTGCTTCAGACACCTACTGTAGCTTCCTGGGGTTCCTATACCAGCATTCTATTAATGTTTGCTTCTTTTATCTTTTGAACATTTATGTTTCATTATTTCTTGTTTTTAGAATATATTTTAAATTATATTCATTAGGTATTTACAAGAAGATGTGATTTTTTTCTTTTTCTGAAAAGAAGAATTTCCTTACAATTCCTTAGATTATGCTTTTTCTATTGTACAATCAATGGATTTTGTCTTCTGGCTCCAAAACATGCATTTACGAAATTTATTTCAGACCCATTTTTAAAATGGGCGTGACTACCATTATTATGATTGTTATTTTGGTTTATGTTATTTTAAAAAAAATATTTTATTTATAATCACTAAATTATTAATGAACAGGTTTATAGAATTATCAGACGTTTTAGTGCTAACATCCACCACCTTTCTCTGATACATGCCACACTTTTGCAAGTAATAATGCGGGAAAGACATCAGGAACCTGTTTTTATGGGTTACAGCAGCCCCTTACAAAGTGAGGCTTGGACCAACCTTCCAGTGCAGAGTGGCTGACACTTACCCTGGCCACAGTACAAATCAGGTTGCACACCTCAAACAGTAAGATCAGGAATATTAAGAAAGTATTCTAGAGATAACACTTAGACCAGACTTGCTTTTAACAGTCATGAGTTATTTTATGGCATTGAGTGCCATAGCAATATCTGTCTCTATTTGTATAAAAATTTCTATTTAATCTGAATATAGACATATGTAAAATGACCTAGAAGTTTATTTTCACCATGAACATTCCTGTGTGTTTGCCTTCAAATACTTAATATTTTGTGAGCAAACTTTTTTAGAGTTATGAATTTACAGACATGAAAGAATATCTCTAAGCCTTAGAATCAGAAATTTCTCAGCATTTGCTCATTTGGTTATAACGCTTATTTTTTTTCAGTAATTACAAGTTTATTTATGTATTACATGTAAAAGAAATTCCCCTTTGCCCTGAATCATTTTGTGTGCTCAGTGTGTCCATTCATCATCATCTGCAACAATGTAAACACAGAATAAGTGTTTAGCTTTCTATTTCCATTTTTAAAACACACATATTTTTCCAGTCAATTTTTAATACACTATTGTCCAGAGCTAAATCTGTAATTGAGTAAATACATATTTAAAGGAGTTTTTTGGTCTCAGATAAAAACTGAGGCAAAACCTAATAACACAGAATAACAAAACATTCAGTTTTCTGTCACCAATTTCCTGACTTTCTTGGTTTGCAGAATAATGTTCTAAAATTAATCTAATGTATCAATTGCAGTCACTCCTTATTTCTTACAACATATTTTAAGCAAATTTCCTGTAATTTACAGATGCCGAGAATCAGTCTTGGGGAAGGGGTCATATAGGGAAAAGTAGGGAACATTAAGTTTCCATTCTCTTTCAATTCCAGTGTAATTAACTATTGTCTTCTTAAAAGACTATCCAAGATGCAATTGTTCTTATCTTGAAGAAAGAAGTAATGACAACATTTCAAAGCAACTTACCATGGTTTTCTAAATGGTTTTCCTGGGATGTTTGTAGCTGTACACTACTTTTATCACATTCTTTTTCTTTTTTTTCTCTTTGATTTACATATATAATACTGTAGAACATGAAGAAGAAGTGCCTGTGAAACTCAAACCCATCATGGACTATCCTTTGGATAGAACTGCTTGTCTTTTTCCAAGATTCCAGTGATCATTTCAGAAAGGAAACAATTCTCTGTGTGATTTCTTCTCTCTCTTTTTCCTTCTCATATTTGTTTCAGAAAGTTAGGTTTTTTCTTTGTAATCAGTGAAATTGATCCCATTTTATCACAATTCAGATCTTCTAATGCCCTGCAGCAGACTCAGTGTACAGTGTGTTACATTTGGCATACTTGAGTCACAGCTTAAATTCAAACTTTTGTCCCTGTTCAAGAAGGCAGAGAAACCTGCTGGTATAAATTGACTGAACCTTAATGCCTAGATACAAATGTCACTCCTTTAAAACTGAGTAACATCAGTGTGCAAAATTCCACCAAGATGGACTGTAATTGAACAAAATGTTCTTAGGATGCCTGGCTTTCTTATCAGTTTTATTGTTTTTCATCTCTTCCTGAACTATGAAATGCTGTGTGTGATTCAGATCATTTACTCAGACTGCTGTGAGAATGGTCTTTCAAAGCAGGTTTTAAGATATTTAATCTTATTATTTTTCACAAAATATATAAAAGCTTGAAAATAAACAGTAGGAGAGGCACGGATGAATGGCACAGATATTTTACATATCAGGACCATTATGGTTACACTTACACAGGAATGGGAAGAGAGAAGGAAAAGGCCAGCTACAATTCAGCCTACAAGCAATTTTTGTGGTGACTAATCATTAGGAAAAATAAGCAGCCGTAATTTTTATACCACTGCTGTTATCCATTCTTCTCTCAGGGTAAATTGACAAGGAAATTTAAGTCTCCTCTAAAGTATGATAGGGAGTATGGCACTTTTTTTCCTACCATCTAATGAGGCTCTCTAAAATCATCATGCTGGGGAATGTTAGAGATATAGATAAAGCACATTTAAATATGTATTTACCATAAAATATAAGGAAGGCAAAAGAGAGATCGATTCATACAGTAAAAAGCCTGAGTTTTAGCTAGGAAAATGTTTCTATTGCTCATGCAGTGGCTACAACTCAGCCAAAAATGATCACCTGCAGAAAACCACTCTGCAAGTTCTCAAAGAAGCAGAACATTTTATGCCCTGCAGCTTTTTTACTTTCATGAGAAAGAGGCCGTTTCACAAAGCATAGATCATTATTGCGTGTGAAAACCTGTTAAAGGTAAAATATCCCCCAACACCTACATCCCAGTGCTAGGCACTGAAAGCTTCCCATATCTGCTGGCTGAATGCTTCAACACCTGACCTTAAAGGTATCTGAAGCTGAGGATTAAGCAGCTCAGAGGTTTAGTCCAGGCAGACTGATCATGGGTTAGTTCATCTGCAGGCAGGTAGCACCTTCAGTAACATCTGCTGCTCACAGCTGGAAACAGGATCCTAGGGAGTGTAAATCCTTGGCCTTCATTATCAAAGCTTTGGGTTAGATCTCTGTGATCTTAGGTCTAGATCCTGGCCTAGCCCTGCAATCTCCATAAACCAAGAAATTAAAGCACAAATGTTTTGTTTTGTTTTGTTTTTTTTTTTTAAATTGTGTAGTTTGCCCTCTCTCTTGGCCACCTGAGCCAAAACTGATCCCAGTCTTCTCCATGTGATATTCACAGCTATAACCAGGAACCACACTTCCTTGTGAAAGTGTGGTGGCTGTGTTTATACACACTCAGAGTTCATACATCTAAAGCAGTCTTTATCAGATCTCATGATGACTATTTGCTCAGGAAATTAAAAGGTTTTTTTTCTAATCTAGAATTGCCCCGCCCTTTTTCTTATTTCAAAATATTCCAGTAAGCAGGGTACAAGTGAGGCTGGAGGAATGGAGCAGGAAGAGATCTATAAATTCCAACACATTTTCCAGCCAGTGCACAGCACACTTGGGGGGAAAGGAGTTTTGGAAGCCAGTGGCTATAAAACTCCTGCTTTGCTCTGATTAATGAAATTTTCCCACTGCCACCACCATAACATGAAACATCTTGTCTTACAGAAGCTCAAGTACAAGTGCTGCATACTGTTTCTTGGGAGGAAATATGATTTCTCCCAATAAATATTTTCTAGTGAATGATTATGGTGGATTCTGAAGAGTTCCGTATGCTTTAGGTTTTTCATTTAGTTAACTAGTGTGAAACAAATATGAATTCATAGGCATAACCGTTTTTGACTCTCAAGATATAAATAAACACTATAAAATAAATTCAGTGCACCAAACAGAAAAGTCTCCCTTAGCTGATATCACTGTGAAGAAATATCAAGTCTAAACCCTTCTGAATGAAAATTCATAAAGGTTCAAGTATTCCATGTATTTATACATATACAGATTTTTACATGGATGTATATAAATTGAGGAAAATATGGACCCTTATGTAACATTTTATATTATCTCATATGAATACCATGGTGTTCAGCAACGTGTTCAGCTCAGAATGCTTAGGTGTCTGCATCCAGTGGAGACATTTGAAGGAACAGATATTCTTCAATGCAATTCTTTAAGAACGGAGTTCTTGCAGATAACATCAACTTTTCTAGTATTAAAATAGAAAGCTTTCAAGATGAGGAGATGTTGCAAAAAATTACTCCAAATTAAGGGAAAATAAAGTACGTTTTGATGTCCCATCAGATTTGTTGTTTTCGTAGTACAGTAGGAAGATGTGGAGGCATCAGAGTATAGAAATAAATAAGAAATAAGAAAAATAGGCAAGCTTTTACAGAAATAATTTTAATCTGAATCTCTTGGGAGCACAATACATAGGAAATCATATGTAGAGATAGGAATTAGCATGATATGAGACAAATTGCATGAACAAGGCATAGAAGTACCACACAGACATTTTCCAAGTTCAGGGAAGCTTCAACAGCAGCAGAGTACAGAGTGGTAAAAAACCCACATATGTACATAAAAGAACAAGATTAATGGTTTTTCCTACAGTTTGAGGAAAAAAAAAAAAAAAAAAAAAGGGGGGGGGGGGGCAAAAATTAAGAAAACAGTACAGGTTTGAGGAGTTTGTCCCCAAAACCTTCTGAGGTCACTGGTATTGCTTTGCCCAGTGTTTTAGAGACCTTCATCAGAAATCCCAGCCTCTGGATTGAAGCCCCTGGCAGAAAGGGCAGGTTGTTTTCCCCGACAGTATTAATGCTCTGGAAGTTGTACTGAGTGAGCTATTTCCAGCATAAATAGAGCCTTTTTGCTCTTTTATGCAGGAGACAAAAGAGATATCACTTGCAACATCATGTGCAATTCTTATTGCTTGTGTTCTGGAAGATTAAGTGAAAGTGTGACAGAGTGATTGAGGAAGTGGGAGCCTTGCTTATAGGGACAAAGAAAGGGCCTAACAAAATAAAAGCAATGTCTAAATGTAGAAGAGACAACCACAGAGCAGGGGAAAAATCCTCTCAGCTAACAGATAACACTTGTCAAAAGACAAATAGGGATAACCTCAGTATATATGAATTTATGAGGAAAATTAATAGCAGCTTTCAAATTCTCAGAGCAATGAAAGAGGAATATATAGGTGCTGGGAATTTAACTGGTTGCAATATTAGTTCTGGCACAGGACTGTAGAAGAAAATGTTTCGTGACAGGAGAATGTCAGTTTCAGCCTGTTTCCCATTTTTTTGGCAGCGTGAACTTGTTTCAGAGTATTTCAGGTAAATACTTTGGAAATCAGTGTTTCATCTTTTCAGCACAGGTTTCTGTGTTTGCCTTCCCAAAAGCTGAAATGCATGTTTAAGTGTGTAGACTTTAACCACTTTCATGTAAACAGATCAATACACTAAACATAGTTAATGTGACACTTACAAATGTATTTTCTTTGCATGGAACACAAGTAGGTTCTGTAAGCAGATTTTCAAGATATTTACTGTGTGTTTAAAAGTTTAAAGGCTATATTCTTTAAAACAACCTGTTGTTCAAATGTAAGCTTTGAGTAGAATCCTATTCTCATACAATATTAGTAGTAAAAATTCAGATCACTAAGACCTTCTGAGATAGTCACAGAGTTTCTTTTGACAGACAAGCTAATGGAACAACAAGGGTACTGACAAAACTGCTATGTCTTCTAAACTTGTTAATTCTGACCAGTATATTTATGATTTCATTGAGATGCTGGTGATTACAGTGGTTACAAATTAATTTATGTTTTCCAATGAATTTCATTCGTAGGGAATTGCAGTGATAAATATATTATTGATGCACTGTCCTTCTATAAGGCTTTTCATTCAACTATTAATTATGTAGCAACATTCTTTAAATGGGCAAATGTATTTTCAATTATAAACATTAAAGAAATAGGTATGGGAGGAAAGGAATATTGCTGTAGCACATTTGCTCATACAAGCAGAAAGTCAGACCTTCATTATCACTATATACTCTTTGGGAATTTGACAGAGGTTATGTTACTAGTAAGATAATTAACATTACAAAAAGATTTATGCATTTTTAGGCTGATTTTTCTTCTGACAGTTTATTTTCATACCCATGGAAAATTACGTGTTGCTTAGGCCTAATAATTTTTTTTTTTTCCCCACTATAACAAGACAAAAATAGAACAATAGTGAATTCGTGCCTTGAGTACTAACTGGACTGCAAATAAATTCCGTTTAGTGAAAACGGTGCAAAAAATTGCAAAAAGTCATTGTTGCAACTCTGATTTTGGATGTCTTGTATGTGTAGCGGAAGCAGAAGCGAAAAACTATTTTTTTCCCTGAAGCTGTCTTAGTTCTCCAGACTGATGGACTTCTCCAGTTGCTGTTTTTCTTGCACAGCTTTATGCCTTTATTTACTTTGGATTCTTGGGCTGTATTTATGTGGTCTTTGTTGTTTAACTGCTCAAGTTCCCAAACACCTGACATCTGTACAGTAGGAACTGCAACCCTCTGCAGTGCCCAGGAACAGATCTCGCGGTGCACATCCATCAAACTGGCACCTGGAGAACCCTGGAAAGGATTCTGTGTCTTAATGAAACTTTGACAGCATCGCAAGTGCCTTCAGAGACTTGTCCCTGAGTGGAACGTGGGAAAAGTTAACAGATTGGTTCCCTTCCTAATTTATCATTTGTCAAGCCTTCAGGTACCTATACTTTAATCCTGAATCGTTGTGTATTCTAGGTTTAATTTTCACCCTGTGTTGTGTTCAAACAAGACTAAATCATTGCTGGGAGCAGAAATATCTTCTTGTAGAAGTAATGGAAGAGAGTGTGCCTTTTTAAAATTTGGGCTGCTATGGCTATTTAAGCTCACACACTTTTTAGTTTTCTAAGTAAATGAGCTGGATTGAGTAAAATCAAGTAAATTGATTACTGATTTATGTTTTGCTACTGTGTTTACAAATTTATGCTATCTTCAATTTCAGTTTGTTTAAATTCTTTTAAAAAATCTTCTCATGACCTTTTATTTGACAATAAAACACCTTAGAACGGTACAAAAGTTCTGAAAAGAACTGCTCAAACCTTTAATCTGACTAAAGAATTGAGTCTTGTAAGCTAATATGTAAAAGCATTGTAACCCTTTCTTTCCCCAATAAACTCTAGGGAAATTCTAGAAGAAAATTGAAAACATGTTTTCATTGTTACATCATTTTCCAAAGTGTAAGAAGAGATGCCATTATCTAAGATAACATTTGAAAAGATCTTAAGCTTTAATAACAAGAAAAAAAAAAACAAAAAAACCCCAAAAAACTACAGCAGTATATTTGTTTATGCAAGTGAAAATTATTAGTGTTCTTTCATCCTCACTTAGAGCCACATAGGGTTTAAAACTGAATTTAGGAAAAAAGGAAACAAACACCCTAAATAGCTCATGTGGTTTATTTGAACATTTAAATAAGCAAACAAAATTTTAAAAGTGCTGTTCCTGCTATCACTTCTTATTAAGGTCCTTTAAATGTGTGAAAACTAGCCAGGTACCTACTATCTGAACATGGGTTCAGTGTTTTAATCTTGGGCTTAGATTTTGCTTATGGTTTCCTTTTTCCTTGATGATGAAACATCCATGAGCAAACTCAATAAAAGTGAGAGACATGGGCAAATACTACATAAAAAATGGATGATCATTTTCCAGAAATAAAAAATGTGGTTCGATTTTGCAAGCTCCCGTTACTGTTTTATTAATATTAGTGGACTTTGAAAAAAAAGATACCATGAGATGCAATATTGCTTTGTTATTAATATTTTAAAACTAAAACCTATCTGGGGTTTATACTTCAAATTATGAGATATATAGCTTCTTCAGTGTCAGCTGCTTCTCCAAGTCCTCTTAAATTTGGGCATTTTCTCCTGTGTTTTCCTCCTCACTACTTCATTTGCCATCATTTTCTCCTAGGGATTTTCTCCTTGTTATCCTCATCTCTGCTTTTCCTCTTCCTGTTCACTTTCCTGCACTGCTTCTCATTTTTCTCTTTCCCATTTTTGAGTCTGTTTTTCCTCCATTTTCTGTCATTTAAGTTTCTCAACCTCCACTGTCCCTTCAGATCTTGCTTCTTCTTCACTCTCAATTTCTTCAGTTTCTCGTTTTTTAAATTAGTCTCCTCTTTTCTTCTTCTAATCCTGTTATTTGCTTCTTTTACATGGATTGCTTTTCCCCACCTTATCCATTGCATCCTCTGCAGGGAGTCTTAGTGAAGGTTTTCTTTTGTTTCCTGTTTGCACTCTGTCTTGGAGTCAGTCACTGTAAACACTGCAGATACCACGAACAGCAATTTTCCAGGCAATCCCATCATCATTTCAGGAAGTGATCCCAGCATGCTGGTTTCCCATGCATAGTTAGTGTGCCTTCACTCAGAATACACACATGATTATATGTCTTTTCCTGTGGTGCCGTCCCATTTCTATGGTAACACTGCTTATCTACCATTTGTGTGTGATGGAGATTCTGGCAGGTGGGTCCCTTTAGCTGATCAAAATACCTGTAATATATAGAATGTTTGAAGAAACTAAACATCAGTATCTCTTCCATTTATTCCATAGACAGAATGGATTTTAAACAGTATTTTGATAGCTTTTTTTTTTTTTTTTTTTTTTTTTTTAAGCAATCTGCTTATATACGGTCAAATAACAGAATGAACACATTTTATATTCATTCTCTCTACTTTAAAAAAATGATAATTTTTTTCCTCTAGAAAGTTCTTGGATGACAGTACTTCTATGCTTACTGGTGAAATATTTTCTAAAGCCTGTCTACTTTGTAATGCAATTCCTCCCCTGGAAAGGGGAATGTGATGTTATCAGAGAACCAGTAGGTTTGGAAAAGACCTCTAAAATCATAGTGTATGTCCTTCACCCTACTCACTAGATATACTAGAACAAAAATTAGAGTCTGTGCTCCAGATTCTAATTCAGATTTTAAATCCTACAATGTGTTCCTGGCACAGATATGATGGTTCTTATAACTCTGCCTGAAAAATGCTTGAGTGTGCACTTCATAGCTGTGTGCTCTGTTTCATTCTGCAGTCAATGATGTTTTTTGGCTGCTAGTGTTGTTTGGGACCTGATTCTGTGACTCTTTAGATTGGACAGTTCATTAACTTACATAAAAAAAAAGAGATTAAAATCACAAACAAAGAAATAAAAAATGCAAAATCTTAATTTTTTCATGAAATCAAAGTGTAAAACATCAAGCATGTTTTTACTATTGAATATGTTGTAAAGAGCCATCATAAATTTATTACATCTTTCATTATTATTTCTTTTTCATTCATCATCATTAAGACAATTAGAAATGTGTAAATGGATGATGTGGAGTTAATAACGCTGTCTCAAATACTTCACCTCTTTAAGTCTGAATCATAAAGTTGTCCAACTTTCTCTGGGTTAGAAAAGGATCTAAGAAAAGGATTCTGAAAGATAGGCTCTGAGGATACTAATTTTAGCTTTTCTGCTGATATTCCTTCAAGATCTTAAAACTCGATGTAACTGTTCTGCAGTTACTTTCTTGTTAAAAAAATTGTGTTATTTTAGCCACGCTATAGATGATGATAATGTGGCTCTAGCATTTCTTTCCTCCATTTTTCCTCTATATTTTTAAAATTATTACTTTTAAGCTATTTGTGCTTTGTTGTCTTCTTTCTTGTGCTTTCATTATTACTTTATTTTATTCCTGCCTACTTTTTCTGAAGAGACAGAAAAAGTGCTGCTTTCTTTTTTTTTTTTTTTTCTTTTTTTTTTTTTTCACAGAGTGGAATCTTTTTTCCTTGGTGGTGGATAAATTCAAGAATGGTATGGATCTAACCATAAATTTGTATAAATCTCAGTGTCCAGTCTCTGAACATTGGCTGTATATCCTACCAGATGTCCTGCTCCTGTGTTGGTATTTATATTCATGAATGAGACAGGACTGCTGGAGCAGCTGTCTTGAAGCTTTTATTCTATTAGAATTATCAGTCTCATTTGACAAGGTTAGGCAAGGGAAATAGAAGCAGCTTCAGCCACTGCAAGAGCAGCCAGAAGATTTCTTTGTGACAGTACATTTTAAAAACTTTTCAGCCAACTTCACACTGCCAAAGATTTAGAGAGTTGCTTTAGCCAATCACTAAAAGCTCATGTACACCTTCTCTACACAATGCTTTCTTGTAATGGTCTAGAACAATGGACAACACTTCATTATTAAACATATATATTTCTACTATCTTGCTTAACATATTTTCTAGGCCTCAAATGATATTGCACATAGCACAATTATTTCTTAACCTTGCTTTCTTTAACTTTCTTACACTTCTTCATTCTGAGATTTGCTTTTCCACAACTTTCTAAGAGTTTTATGGCTTTTCTGTTTCCCACATGCTCCCACCACAATTCCAAAATTATCAGAATCCTCTAAGTCAAAGCTAAAGGAAGGAATGTCTTTCACAGGTACTCATGCTACCCCACAGGTAATAGGCATTGAATTGTGTCAGACTGTAGTCTCTTAAGAAACATGGGTGAAAAGTCAAACAAGTCAGTTGAGTGTGGCAGAATTCTCATGAGAGTCTATTCAACACCCACAGAGATATCAAGTAAAGCAGCAGTGATGAAAATGGAGCTATGTATGGGACCTCTGATGGCAGAATTAACGAATAACTGAGATTTACTGGCTCCTGTTCCATTGTATCCAGGTTAATGTAGAGGAACAGTATTGATCTGTGAAAAAGGGTTACCAGTACAATTAATGTGTTTGTGGCCATAGCCAGGTTCCCTGTGAATTAGTTGGACTGGCATCGTGCAGGTGGCAGAATAATTGTGCAGTGCACTGAAGCGTGTTCCAGCTGAAAGGGCAGTGCACTCAGGTGACTGGGACACAGCTGCATTCCCACTCCAGGGAAAGGAATAGCTTCACCAGCTTCTGGTGTGGTCCCTGCACCAGCCCTGTGCTCTGTAGATCACCCTGTCTGTCATCAGGTGTGTGCCTGCTTGGGGTGGCTGATTTGGGTTAAAATAGCAATGACAACAAAGTAACTGGCTAAGACTCGGTGCTAAGCATGGTAAGTAGATTTCTTCCAGCCTGGGAGCACCACTTGAAACAGGAAATGATGACTCTACACATGGTCAAAGGTAAGGAATTAATCTTAACCTGTGATATGACCCTAATCAAAGTACTTGACTGTAAGGCAGATGCCACACAGCTGATATTTGAACAATTATGGGTGCCTTATCCCATCTATCAGACTTGCTGGGAAGGCTTCCATAAATCCTCTGCTGCTTGTCCATTAATGTAATAAATTGACATTATTCTAAGTGCTATTGCCTTGAAGATGTGTTTTGATACATCCCAAAAATTCAGGCCTAACTTCTTGATGGGGTAAACTCAGTGAAGGCATTGACATTTTGTAAATTTGCCCACAAATCTGGTGTTCTTTCTATAGGGTTGATAGTGTAACAATAAACAGAACACTCAAGTGGAAAAAGTGAGGACTCAGTTTGAAGCTAGGTGGTCACAGTCATGTTCAGTCCTATAGATTTTCATGATGCCACTTACGCAAAGGTTTCAACATGTTAAATCGTGGGTTTAATACAAATAAATTTTCAGTCCTGTAGAAATCAAGAGGGACTTTGCCATGAAATCTGGGGTGGCCAGGATTCCATAAAGTATGAAAAAAAGTATGACTACATTTTCACAATGCCAGTTTTTAATGTGAGTCTCAGCAAATGAGGATGCTGCTTCACTATTTTCCTGTTTTCTGTCACAGACTGAATTATGTTGTGCTTGACCTCCAAGTATCAATTATAACTTCCTTTACAAAATCAAACACTAAGAGGATCCCTTGTCAAACTAAAATTTGCAGAACAAAATTGTTCTGCTGCTATTGTCTCTCTATTTTACACACAGCTCTTTTGGTCCACAAACCCCGTCCTACAGGGGAGGAGGTGTTTCTGTGTCGTATTCTGTGTCATGGAATGCAAAGAAATGATTAATCAATGAATCACACAGTAAATAAATTAGATGATAATATTCTGGCACTCATGCCACGGGCATTTTATGCACACAAAGAGTAGGATCCTTCTTCCAGTAGGGATATGGAATTGTTCAAGCTCATCTCAATTCAGCCCCAGGCATCCACGTTCCCCACTGGGAGCTGAGTATTTAATTTCTTGGAGCATTTCTATTACTAATTTGTCTAACAGAACCAATCATCTTAAAACATTCAGGTCCGCTCTGGTAATCAGGATTACATTATTAATATCTGTAAAATCAATCAGATCAATTCTGATCTGTGCTAGGTGAGCTTTTACTCTGCCAGTGGACAGAATAAAGGAAATATGTTTTTTTCAGGGCATGCATAAGATGACTGTCTCTACTTGGATGTAAACATTTGAATAGAAAATCTTTTAACTGGCTATGAGCTTTGCATGAAAATGCTGCAGAAAAAAAGCATAATCTGTTACATGTGGCTAAAAAACTTGTTGCTGAAATCAGCTATTAAATGAGAAGGTTGTGGGTTTTTTTTTCCTTTTTTAATGATAAGAAAACATGGATTGAAATCTCTGGGGATACACAGCAGAATCTACAATGGCAGCCCCTCCTCCCCCCCAAGCCAGATAAGAAAGCCTATTAGGCAGATGGTATCACACATGAAAAAAGTGATCAAGCTGTGAGCAAGAAAGCCAGATCTACTTAGTGTGATAATTAGAAAAGAAAGAGCCCCAAAGGAAGTAGAGAAAAATAAAATATAATATCACAGCTGGAAAATGGGATGGAGATTGTATTTTGGATCCAGGAATAGGTCAGATCCAGAAAAAATGATGGAAGGACAATGAAATTTGGGGGAAGAATTTGGGGAAAATGTGCCTATCAGATTTTGAGATTGTAGTTTACTGTGCCACTGAAAATAGGATTGCTCTGATTCCTGTCTGATGTCAGTAACAGTTCAGGAATTTGAAGTACAGCGCTACTATTCATATATTTTTTTAAAATTCTGTACTCTACCCAGCAAATAATTTTCTGTATTTGCTCGTTCTATGCATTTGTGTACACATGGTGAAGAAATCTATTTACAGCCACAAGCTTTAACTCAGTTCATAATTATACTATGAAGTGGTTTGTTAGATAAAAATTCAACATGGCTTAATAGTCAAAAGATAGCCATTAGGTTAGATCCATGCTGTTATCTCATTGAATAATTGTATTTCAGGGTATAAAATCTTATATATATATATATATATATATATATGTGTGTGTGTGTGTGTGTATATATATGTGTATATATATATGTATATATATATATATATATAAAATATTATATTATATATAAAAGCCTTACAATCTTTATAAATTGTTTGAAAATAGATAGGAAAAATATGAAACAAAAGGTTTTTCTCCTCCTCTGCTTCTCAGCACCCCAAGTTCTCTTTTCAATTACTGTAGAAAAGACATTTTCTCCTCACAGTGGTAAAATATTTTCTCTTTTCCCTCACTGCTGCAGAGGATTTTAAAATTTCCAAGCATTCCAAAAACCACTTCAGTATTTAGAAGGCATCAAAATCAAGTGCTAAACTGCAGTGTACAAGACAACTCCATCAAAATGTACACAGGGATCAGCTCTCCCAGAGCCCAAAGCACATGGACCCATGCAGATGTTCTGTGTTTTTGAACTTTTCTGTTGAGTTAAATAACAAGCACCCTGCCTCCTCCATGTCTTGCCATTAGGTTATGGTTTTATTGTAGCTAGAAATATTATTTCAAGTGTCTAGGGAGCTTAACTTAAGAAAAATAATTGTTAGCTCAACAGTATGACCTTTAGCTTCATTATTATTGCTGTTCAAATAACTCTCATTTCAACATTGAGCTTCCAGACACTCCTGGCTTTGGCCTTTAAAACAATTAAGTAACTCTAGTGACTCATCCTGCTTCTGAAACTCATGTAGCTCCAGAGTGAACATTCCTGGCCATTAGGAAAATCCATGTTTAAACTCCTGTTCAGCTCTAAACAGACTCCGTGGTAATGTTTCCATTGGGTTTGAGAGGGGAACTTCTTTTTCACAAGGCTGCTTTTAGGATGGGGACATTTTTCAGCAAATTCACATCAGTTCAGGTCTTTACTCTCCTGGGTAGAGAGCAACATCACTGGTTTTAAAGGTTAATAACAGAAGTCTCAAAGTGGACAATGGTGATTCTTCCCTGTGGGAACTCCCTTCAGTCATGTAAATCTTTTTCTTTTTTTTTTTTTTTTTTCTCTAGTAAAGCAGACATGTTAATTCATAAAAGAGATAGCAATGCTTCAGACCCTTTCTGTGCTGAGGTCTGGATGTAAAGTTATTTTAGTGGAAAAAGATGGAAGGAGGTGTAATGAATGAAAGCTAGTTATATATTGTACAACAGAGCAGTTTCTATCAGTTTTAAATTCTTCCCTTTGGCTTAACTCAATTTACTTTCCTTCTTTGGATGTTAGCAGAAAAGCTAAGTAACCTCTTTGTGTTTATCTTGGCACTATATACTTTTATGAGTATTTCTGGTAGCATAGCATTTCTTTCTTTTTTTTTTTTATATATATATATTTAAACCAAATTTTTTTTTATTTTTTTTTTTTTAACCTTATTTTATTTTACTTTATTTTCCAGGCCATTTTTCATATAAGCTTTTCTTTTTTTCCCTCATCTTTCAGTGTCCCGCTTGAATATTCTGCTTTCTCTCATCATTGTTTCCTTCCCTGGGAAAAGAAAACAAATATTGAAGATAAAGGCTAGTGGAATGCTGCTACTTATTTTTCTCTTTATTTTTGCTTTGATTGGTTGTTTATAAAGGAAGATGATTTGGGGGAATTCTTAATACAGTTATTCTTTTTGAATGTTTTCTTTTACTTTGTTTTGCTTTTCAAACAAATTTTTACTTGCTCCAGACAGAATGTTTTACAGATTCCTGTTACAGGGTGAAGAGAGAGCCTTGAAGTGCTTTATCAGAGATTACTTAGGAAAACTAATGACAAAAGTTTGAATTCCCCCACACATCTATTATAAAAATCTTCATTTTTTGTTACAAATATAAACACATCAAAGCATTTTGTTAATCTTGCTGGGTTCCTTCCGGCTCGGGATATGATTCTTAGGCTGAATGGAAACATGTCACATTTAGCAATATCAGAAATTACTTCAAAATTCAGTAACATAACCATTTAAAATATTTGCTGGTGACATTCAAAGGTACTGATTTTGCTGACACATGGGCAAACAGGAAAACTTATTCCTGGACTATACTTTTTTCACCCTGGAGAAATCTCAAAAAATTCCTATTGCATAACTCCCCTTTCTGACTTTTTTTTTTTCTTTACTTTATGTAAAAGAGGTATAAAATTGGTATAAAAATCAACATTTATTTATATTGAAACAGATGAAGTTTTGTTTTGTGCTCACTCATTATGGATGACCAGAAACACACACTTCTGCTGAAGTTGAATAGGGCTTTAGGAAGGGTTTCCCTGAAGGCTGAGGCATCAGTAATGTGTATTATTCTGTGGGAACATGGAGTTCTTTGTGACTTATAAAAATTATTTTTCACATACTTATTTTGATAATTGTTTATTAATAAATATTAATAAAAATTAGAAATAATTTATTACTAACAGGAAACAGGAAAAGTTTACATCTTGTGCTATACAAGGGAAGCAGGAAGATTATTCACATTTGAAAGGCACTGCCTTTGATTGTACTTTAAATTCTTTTTCTAATGCAAAAATAAGCAATTGTCATAAACTTCAGCCATACTTCTGTTAGATTTTCTTAATGCTGATCACACAGACTTTAAAATCCCACAGAAAATCCAAAGAAAATGACACACTTATATGTTCATTTACATGATATTTGAAAAGCATTGATCAGGGAGGGAGAACAGAGCTAAGCCTTGCTTATTGTCACATGATGTGGTACCTGAGCAGAGAAATAACATAAAATAGGTTTGTCTGCACCTGTTGGTGAGAGTTTTTATTTTACAAGAAAATCCTGCCTCTGTAAACTAAAATAAATAAAATATTTCCCTTTAATGTACCTCTAATGGGAAAAGTTTATGTACCTCATTCATTTGAGAGTGATAATGCTAATCCAAGCTATAGACAGAAAGGGTACATCACTCAGCTTTAGTCAAAATACAGTTTAGGTGCTTTTAATGGAATGAAAACAGGACTGATATTTATCCCCTTGCTAGAGTAATGAGGGCTTTCTACTTTGTCATGTTTTACACTCTGTGTGTTATCTGTATTCATCCACCTGACTGATTGTTTATTCTCTGCAGCCAACACTACATTGTCCGTAGTAAACTATTCTGTGCTACAGAAGTGAAAATGCTGCAGAAAACGCTGCTCTGAAGCTCTGATTGTCTCAATTTATGATGCTTTTATATTATTTGGTATGTTTTTATTCACTATGTATTATTTTTGGCTAAGAGCCCTGTCTGTTAAAGACTTTCAGAGATGTTTTGTGAAGCAGGGATATTTCCATTAGGCATCACCCCCTGGTGCTCTTTCCAGCCTTGCCTTCCCAGGTGACAGCCGCACATGTTCACCCTTGCTTCTGTTTGCTCTTTTCCTCCCCATTTCTCATACTGCATGATTTGTGAAAACTTCTGATAAAGGCTCCTCAAAGTCAACAGAACCCTTCATTTATCTCAGACTGCTTTTGCCACCCGTAAGTCCTGTCGAGGCCCAGCTTTCAAAGCAGGCCAAGAAATACTCTGTGAATGTCACAGGTGTGCTGCTGGACATGGTTCTCCTTTGACTATACAAACTAACATGTTCTGTGTATATCTAGGTAAAGTCAGTACCTCAGCTGCTTAAAAGTGATTATAACATGTTTTTTTTTACCATGACTTACTGACCCTTGCTCACTTCTTTTCCTTACAGTATTCCAGCAAGCAGTTCCTCTAAGCTCTTATGTCTCTTATAAGAAAACATTACGAATTACCTTTTCTTATGTCTCTTATAAGAAAACTATGAATTATCTTTTCAATAGGCAGAATTAATCCATGCCCTGTTTTTTATAGCTGCCTATAATTTTAGCCAAGAGAAATGCTTTGGGTTTTTTAGTTTGTAGTATTAAGATTTTTTTTAACAGCTCCTGCCTCCTGGGTTTCACTGGAAACTTTCTTTTTCTTTTAATGTTCATACATAGCCCTGACTATGTCCACTAATATGAAATGGATATTTATGCTCCTCATTACTAAGTAGCAGGCTCAATGTGATGCTTGCCCATTGCTTTTAATACCAAACCATGTTACAATCTTCTTTTTCAAGCCACTAAACTTTTTATTAAAATGTCTTTTAAGACATTTTTCTTGGTGGTTTGCCTCTATAAGGTGTTGATTTCCATCTGTCAGTGGTGCAAGCCTGAAAAGTTCGGAGCACTTGCAACTTGATAAAAATATATGGTTTCTTGCAATATTAATTTTCTGGTTCAACCACAATAAATATCTTGTTTCTCTATCACCATTTTCTGGTTAGAAGATTTTCTCTTTATTAAATTTTTATTTAATTAGGTTTTCTTCAGGCTGCTTTTCTTTATTCCACAAGCCCTGGTAAAATTGAGTGTAGACCAGTACCAAAATATCACTGGAAGTAATTTGACTCTATTAGATAATTTAAACTGGACAATAATAAAATCAATTAAACCTCCATAATGAATGCTTTTTATATAAGTTTCTATGTCTGTCTCTCATGCCTATCACTCTGCTTCTCCATATGGTATTAGAGAAACCTGGTACTTCCAATTTTCATGGAAAATTTCATAAAGAGTTCTCAAAAATATCTTTTCAGGTTTTGGAATTGGTTACCCAAGTGATAAGACCTGCAGGAGCTCTTTGAGTTTTGATTACAGCAGGATGAATGAGAATCCATCCCCACCAATTAGAGAAATATCACTGTTACATAAGTGTACTGAGCTCAGGAGACTTTCTCTTTCCAGATCCTTTGTCTCCTTAACACGCATGTGTGGGATTGCACTCTCATATCATTGTACATCTGGAAGAAAATGTTATAGAATATTATTTGGCTAACTCTAGAACAATTAGGAGCCGAAACATTTCCAGCATCTTAGGGCCTGCTCCCAGGAGAACCAGCAATGACACAAACCAGCATTAATTGCTCCTAAACTGCTCCTGTCTGGCTGCATAGGGATGGAAAAGAGGCAAGAGAAAGACTCCTGCAGTAGATTTCCAGTAAGAACTACATCCTTTTGAGAAATTCCCTGAGTGCACTTCTGGTATTTCTGAGGGCTTCCTTTATCCTTAACCTCATTATATTCATATGTCTTGTCAGCATCATGCAATAACAGCTCCAGGTTCAGCCTTTAGAAGTCTCCATGTATGAGGGCAACATAAAAGTTGTACTTTCACTGACACGCTTTCATCTGCCAAAAATGGATGAAACCTTTTTATCTCAATCCTTCCTTCTCTTGCATCTAATGGAAACATTTTTTCATTTCCTGGTCTGACCAGCTCCAGGAGTAGTTTAATTTTATTTGGAGTGGGGATGTAATGAAAAGCAAAAGTGATGTGTCTGCAAAGCTACTCACAAGTACATCTGGACATTAATGCCATTGCTCAGAGAAGTTACTGCTGGGGTTTGGTGCAATCTTTCCTCCCTGTCCCCTGCTGTTTCTGACTTGGTGTATTATGGTTCAATTTCATAAATATTGAATTTAGTGCTAAGAAAAAAAAAAAAAAAATTGAAGATGGAAAATACGTAATATTTCTTTCCACATTGGAGATGAAGAGTGAAGTGTTCTGGTACAGTAAGCTGTTTTAATTAAAAAAAATTTATATTCAGTCACAAAGCCAAATATTAACAACTGATTTTCGAGCCAGTAGGTTTTTTTAAGTCCTCAAAAGAAACCATCAATTGCCTTGCATTAACATTTTCTTGTTAAAACAGTTGAGTCATAAAGTCTAAAATTTCCATGAATGTCAATCTTAACAGTGATGTTAGTGTGTGGATATTAATACACTCTCTGTACATTTCTGCTTTCTTTCATTTTGAGAAAAAATATTAACTCAAGCAGTTAACTTAAACCAAAGACTAACTAAAATTGTATTAGCATCAGACACTTCTTCAGCAAATCAATTTCACACAGTGCTCATAACATATATATGTGTTAAGAGGAAAATGAACGTTTTTTATAATATACAAAAATGAATGATGAAAAAAAACAAGAAAGAAGGGCCTAATACCTTCTTCTGCTCTTACCCAAACCTTGCCTTTCACCACTGAAATGTCCTACTACACACTTACTCTCCACACAGAATGGGCAAGAACTCTGTTGCTCTAGGTTTATGATGGTTCAAATCTTAAGATTTTTTCACTGGATATAACTCCATGGAAATTCATTAATTTAATCCTAGAGTGATGAACTGAGGAATTAGGCCCTTTATTTTTAATAAAACTCATATTGTATACTGAGTACTTTTCTTTGTAGAAATCTCATTTCCAAATATAACTCTTGATTTTGAAAACCCATGCAAACATGCCTAACACTGGAACCAGACCCAAAGTTATTAATTTTGATGAGATTAGCATTGACTTTACATCTCGGTGTGTTGGGACAGTGAAACTGGGAGCCTTGTTTGCTGGGAGAAAGTGTCCAGGCCTTCTCACAGGTGCAGGGGATGCATTTTTGAGCAAGCAGCACATCTGCAGTGTCTGTTAGAGTCAGACAGACTGTGGGCAGAGTCAGACCTGCTCAGCTCTGATCACTTGGCTGGTTGTTCCAAAGGAACATTCACATCTGGCCCCTCAGAGACAAAGATGACATTTTGTCAGCTGGTAATGGGAGCTGCCCCCTCACTCAGGCAGCTTCAAGGCCATGTGATCAGTTCATAATTCAGGGCTGCAAAATTGCTTCTTGCCAGTGTGAATCTTGATATGACTCGAGGAGAATCTCATTCTCCACTTCTCCTACAACTAATTTCCTGGCTGCAGAGTAGCAGAAAAGAAAGAAGACCCTTCAGATTTCTGACTCACCGTCCTTGAGAATGTAAGCTGTGCCTCTTGTAAATAGATAGGGTGTTATATTTAGTAAGAGTATCTAAGCCAGGAGTGTAATACACACAGCATAGCATCCTTTGTTTGCAACTGTCCCAGTCATTTTAGACCAGCAGTTTTATTTACTCTGTGTGGTTTACATTTTTCTTCTAACACTATTAAGGAAGAAAACTTTGGATCAATTCACTTGGAAACCATGAACTCAACCAAGGTGAAATATATAAAATACTCAGTATTGCAGATGTGTTTGGTCTCTTTCCATCTCTTCCTGCATTTTGCCCTACAGGATATTTTTATTTGTTTTGTTTGTATTTTTTTCAGTGTGACCCTTCCTTATAAATTTGTAAGTGAGAAAAAGCCCACAAAATGTAGAACAGATTACAAAAGCAGGACGTTTGAAGAACTAAGAATATCACTTCAGAATGTTTGCTTTACTACTCATTTGTTTCCTTGTTACATATTGCATCCTTTGGTCTTTTGCCCTTTAAACTTTATATATTTCTTACCTGCAGTATCTGATTGCCTCTCCAATTGCTTGATGCCATTCCAAGAAATGTAAATGGATGTTGACCTGCTAATATTGATTGATTGATTGATTGGTTGTTTTCTTGTTGTTTGTCTAGTTTATTTTCTTTTCCCTTTGAAGATTTTATAATCCAGGGTGGTTTGTAATACAGAGAGGTCATTAACTGCTGCCTGTGCTGCAGGCAGCAAAACTTACAATATATGAAAGACCTTTACCATGCAGTACACGATAGGGGAAAAATAAACTTTAAATTATCAGCACTTACATGTAGCCCTTCTTACTTTTTGCTGCATTTTCTAAGTACCAGACAGGTAATTTCAAAGTTAGTAACAATGTAAATTAAATTTTTTTTCATCTGAAAAAAAAAAAAAAAAAAAAAAAAAAGGAAGAAATATTTTTTTTTTTACTAACAATTTAACTTATGTCACCTCTCAACCTCCGTTTGACATGAGATTGAATGAGAAATACAAGATTTGGCTTTTTAATATCAATTCAGATAATTTAGGAAAAAAAATACATCAATGGACATTTTCTTTTGCTGACAATGGATCTTACAGAGTAAACAAAACCTAATACTGTCTTTATGAGGGCAAGTTATCTCATTAATACAACTGACCTTGTTGTTGTGAGTAAGGTTCCCTGTGTATAGCATTGTTTCTAGATGGAGTAAAGAGAAATTTGTAAAAGTATTTTTCATGTGGCCATGTAAAGAGTCTAAAAAGCCATAATTTATGCTATACCATTTTTCTTGGAAAAAAAGAAAGGTCTGCTTCCTCTTTTGTGTTTTTCCAAGCTCATCATGGTTTTTGCTTAGGGCAAAGGAGAAAAAAAAAAAAAAAAATCACATGTGACATTAGAAGTTTCACTAGTCCAGCATAACTGGTTCTGTGGATTAAGTGAGGCTGGAGAGATGCATTGACTATAAATTATTGTCTATGCATCCATTGCAGTGAGGATCAATATCAGATTCAAATTAAAATACTGCATTTGGTTTAAGGCAACAGTAAACATCTTCATTAGTATCTCACCAGAGTCTGATTTTTTGAAATAGCACATGAGTACAAAGAGATTGCTAAAGGGCAAGACTGGTAGTGGGAATATTGTTTCCACACATCCATCAATCATTGTCTTACTTTAGGCTTGGGAACAAATAAAGATGAAAAAAACTCACACATAATGCTATTCATATTTATTACAGAATTCTTTTTATTTATGATGGCTTGAGCCATAATAAGGAAAAATCCTCTGAATTCTCTTTCATGTGAGTAGCATCCTTTTAGCAACACAAAATAGAGTTGGTTTGGTGTTTTTTTGAGCCTGAATAAATTTACTAAAATTCTCATTTTGAGTACACAAAATATACAAGAAAATTTAACTGTATAACGTCATTATCACAAGTATATCACAATTCTCAACCTCTGTGGCCATAACTATTCAGACTATGTGACATTCAGAATTTTGAATTAACGGCATAAATGTTTTGTGGGATATATTCTTTCCTCCTACCTGTATTTTTGGAAAGACATTTCCTCTGAACAGTTAGTAATGGAGCTACTTTTTCAGCTCAGTATTTAAATGATTAAATGTTATATATTTCAAAAACTGCTACGAGGCTGATCAACTGGAATGTATTTGTGGGTGTGTGGGGTAACAGTGACAATTGCTAAGTTATTTTGGGCAATGAACAGAAACACTTTTGATGAAAACCTTAAATTAGGAAGAAGAGCCTTCTAGGAGAGCCAAATGATTTCTGCTCATCACAAGCAAAGACAGGATTGAAAAGAGCTGAAAAAGAGAAGGTTGAATGATTAGAGGAGGAGGGGTTCTGCAGCATACATGGAGTTCTTCCACCAGAATTAAAAACTCCAGTTCAGCCAGAAGAGTGTTTTAAGTGAATGACATTTAGGTTTGGCTTGTCTGACAGGGTATTTGTTTGGATCCAAGTGTTTCTTTGTGTGTCAGAACCCTGGACACAGAGGATTTCAGGCTTTCTGTGCTGAAAGGGACTGATCCCCAAAAATACACTGAATTTGACCTGAAGCCATGGAAAAGGCTTCCAAAATTGAGTGATAGCACTGAGATTGTGTGGGTTGAATAGAAGTGTGTTATAACATAGGGTGAGAGATTTAGAATTTAAGGTTTAGTTTCGAATTTAAGATATAGTAATATATACTCAACAAGATGGAGGTTTTAGGGTAGTCTTCTTCTTCTTTTCCTTGTTCTTCACAAGTTCACAATTTTGTGTGATTGGTTGAGAAAATCCACAGTGTGGAACATGGGTGGTTAGTTATTGGGTTAAAAGTAAAATAAATTAGTTAACATCTCATAATTGTGTAGTCGAAGCTTAAAAAGACCTTGAAGACATTACTCTGTACTCCATTTCTGCTCTGTTAATTTAGCATGTAGAAACACTCACGGTCAGTGAGGCTGTAACTGAGATAAGAAATAATAAACATCCAAATCCGAACAAAAATTCTATCTCTCATGCTTTTAATCCTGACCTTGAGAAGAAAAACCAAATAAAGTCAAAGAGTTTGCCTCATTTGTGATACTGAAAGTCTTGGTAGAGACAATTGCAGCAGCTGGGGTAGCATCCAGCTCATTCCAGTCCTGGAGGCTCAGCCAGGGAGGGTGAAGCATAATGGAATATGAGAAATGTAATACTGAGATTATGATATGCAGATCCACAGACCATTATCCTGGAGAATGGTTAAAGGTTAACTGAAAGTAATTAAAATGAAGTAAAGGAAAAGGAAGCTGGAGTTCAAATGAGAGGCACAACTCAAGGCTGTACTTAATTTTTTTTTCCCAAACACAAGATTCATGTGTCCAATATATATTTAGTATGGCTGGAGACCCTCCTCCACATAAAAATGGCAAAGCAAAATTTTCATTTATGTGAGGCTTTTTCAGATTTTCAGAAGCTAAACAAATTTTTTTTTTTTTAATTTTATATATATATATATATATGTAAGTCAGACATTATGCCAAAAGATAAGTTACATTAACTGGTCTGTGGAGTAGGTATTGTCTTCCTACTACTAGGGGATGTTTCTGATGGATAGCATGGATCATGGTCTTTTGGGTTCTGGTTATGGTATATACATGATTTTCTGAAGATATTGAAGAATAAAAGTTACCCAAGAAAAAAGTAGGAGCGAAAACACAATAAGCCTTGCCTTTCATTTTACAGATGCTTTTCCAGAGCCTTTTACCATTCTTCACTGAATGTAGGCCATTTTTTGTCACTAGATTTTTTTTGTCTTTTCTAAGCTCTCTAAACACTACTCATTAAGTATTGAGGGTTTGGTGTTTTATAGTAAGTATTTAAGGGGATTCCTGCCTCCTTAAATTTATAATCATGCTAGAGCAGATGAGGGAAGGTGAGTAAAATATCAAACAAGCTGTGATATTGTCCAGGTATAAACAGCACCAGGAAAACTGAGACTCCATCCAGCTCTAGAGGAGATTGCTTTGACAGAGAAATACACAAATTATCCATTGAATCTTCAGAGTGGAGTTTAAGAACCATCTAAAAGTTTACTGCGTTCTTGGCTTTGTTTGCATCTTCTGAGTGCAGGAAGAGAAGAAACAGACCTGCAGTCAAGGGTGGTGAACAGCAGGTCTCTTCAGCTCTCATCAGTGCTTTCTATGTAGTAATGACTACTCCTCCTTCTACCTTGCTAATATTGCTGTCAGATCTTTCTGTTTTAATAATGTAACTATGGTAACTGTCTGATTACATTGTGTTCAATCTTTTCTTTACAAGGCACCTAAAAATCCAAGTTCAGGGTTTTCTGCTTCCATATGCCCAAACAGAATTAAAAGTGATTTCTAATTTCAGCCATTCATCCTTTGTGTAGATGACTTGGCAGCCCAGCTGATATTGACATATTGCTGTAATTTCTGCTTTTTTTTTTTTTTTTTAAGTCACTAAATTCAGATTTTGCATTTCGGAATACTTAGTGACATACAGTAAAAACAGAGCACAGAAGTATAGAATAAACTTCGATAGTGTTTTAGAGGAAAAAGCCTCCAAATTGCATCCTCCATATAAACTGGCAGGTTGATAAGATTTCTCAGCTTCAAAGTGTATTAGTTTGTTTCAGTAGGGCAAAGGTTGCTCATGTTTTTGGGGAGGGTAACAAACAATTTGGAAAGATTTAGATAATTAGCAGAAACAAAAGTGAAAATCCAACCTATTAAATGCAGAAGCCATTAAAGAGACAGATGGATAAACAAAGCTGTTTGTCTCTTTGGCTTTGGGTTCAGTTATTAAGGGTGGAAAAATCAGCATAATCTTTTCATTTGCTCCAAATTCTAGGTCAATACTCAAAGCTGTGCATGAGCAGTGCAAGAGTTTTGAAAATGTGGCTTTTGCTTTGGATATTCACACCATCTGGATTCCTGATTATAACTGCATGCAGAGGCCACCAGGACATCTGTCAGGATAGGTAATGGTTTGTGACTCCTTCTGCAGTGTCTTTCTCTTTGTCCTGTCTCCTTCCCATGCCTTGCACACCCCACACCCTCAGCTCCAGAACAGAAGCAGAAATTGCAGCACTATCCACTCTTAAATCCTCCTTGGCAGGAAGATCTGCTGTGGGAATTGACACCGTGGGCTCATTTTTCACCCAGTTTGTTCTCTACACATGCTGTTTGCACATAACCAGATCTTGTGCTGGTTTTCTGCTGTTTCTTGTATCTCACCCAGAAACACATCTCTGTTGCTGTCATTCACCTTGAGATCCACTTCTTCAGAAATCCCTTTATCATCCAAGCCTGCACTAATATCCAGCTACAAACCTCTATTTTGAAAATATTTTGGAAGTATTAGGGTACAGTATGTAGACAGAAAATCAGGAAAAGGACATATCAAAATTAGTCACGTGCCTCAACACAACACAGTCCCATACTTTATGTGTAAAACTGAGAGGCTGGAAGAATTAATTGTTCTGCTGCTTTGTTGGCACCGTGGAAAAGCTCTTTCCATTTTTAAAATTAAATTAATCCCTGAGCAGTAACTAAACACATTATATGTTCAGAATATATATATAAAACCCCCCAGTGTCCCTGTGCCTCATACACAATCTTCTAGATTGATTTATTTATGGATTAAATACTCAGCTTTGATATTACTATCTAGTTGTTCATTTTATGCACGTTCAATGTTTCCTTAATTTCTTCAAAATTTATATGAAATATTAATATGTGGATTGGGACAGTTTAGTTTGTTAACTATAAATCAAAAGCTAGCATTCATTATTTAGCAGTTAAATTCTGGCTTCCAGTTTTTGTGCTTTTTCCTGCGCTAATTACTCTTTTCTTAATGGAGGCAATTATAAAGTGGTACAACACCAGGTCAAAAAATATCTCCCCATATTTAGAAAGACTCTTAATTGTATTTATTTAGAAGTCAGAAGGTCATTCCAGGTTTTTTTAACCCTGTTAAGGTAGAAAGGAAACAATACAAAATTTTAAAAATTTTACATCTTTACTTGTCTAATTTTTAATTAGTGTGGATATTCATATTGACAGCTGCAAAATACGCATGTGCAGTATTGAGTTCAGTTGAATGAAGTCTGTAAATAATCTATTTTTTAACTTAAGTCTTGCTAATTTTCCTCACACTGTAAATTCCTGTATTTCTAGGGTAATTCTTCCAAAGCTTGTGGAGTACCTGTTGATGAAGATTTTGCTTAATGGAGAGCATAAATTATTGCAGCTCCAACAAAACCAAGAAAAAAACAGGAAAGATATAGGTCTGCATAATACAAGGTAAGATCTAAATATCCCATCTTAAATAGCAGCTGACTGAGGAGAGCTAAAGTTGCTAGCTGTTACCTCTGCCTACATTAGCTAATCCTAATCCTTTTGGTTTGATGGATCCCTTGCTAGCTTCTGAAATTTTCAGTGTACAAAGGGAAAAAGAAACAACTGAAATAATTTTAAAAATAGACCAAGGATGAAACAAGACACTTCTACAGCATTTATTGTTTGTGCAATGCAGTCAAGAAGTCATGTACATGAAAGCAATAGAACCAGAAGTGAAAGAGGCGACAGGTAAATTGATTCAAACACATATCTTGATTACTCCTCCTTCCCCTATCCTCCCTTCTTTAAGAAAATAAAGGCTTGGAAATTTTGACTGGCTTGGAAAATTCTCTAAGATCTTGAAACACAAGCTGGTTGGGTTTTGGCTCCTACCTTTTTTCTCTCCTCCATTTAGGTAATGTCTGATTTGTACTTATCTTTTGCATCTGATCTGCAATACATTAAATTATTGCTGTTTTTCCTGAAGTTTCCAAGCATTGCAGTTTGGCTGGGAATTTAGTGATAAGAAAAGGCAGAAGCAGAACGAGGTTGTTTGTCTCCTGACTTTCTCACTACCTTGCCTGTCTTCCCTGTATTTAAGAACTTGTTTTTCAGGTATAGTCTTTCCACAGCAATTCTTCTTTACATTTAATTTACTATTCAAAATTCTCCTTGCATTTTTTTATTCTCTAAATATATTGATAAAATATAAGGGAATGTGCTGATAGCAGCACAAAAGGTGAGATTTATCAATCATACTTCACTCACTTTAGCATCCTCACTAGCAGAATTGTTATATTTGTAAAGATGTTAAAAGGAAAAAATAAAATAACTGCCTTAAAGAGATGAGGAGAGGGAAATGGATGCTGATGACAGCTGTTCTTCCAGACACTGACTTGGGAGCTCAGAGGACAAGAGAACATGTTGCAGAATGTTCCTGGGGACACATCAGGCCATCTCTTAGCACCTAAATGTTTCTTTTATTTCATGCTAATAACATTATGCTATGGTCAACGATATAATAAAAATCCCATCAGAAGCAGCAGAGTTACTCATTCATGACTAACTAATTCCTCCAGTGTCAACAGAGTTTAAACTACCCTGTAGCACAGAAGGTTATTTCTGCTGTTGTCTCATCAGTGGAAAAAAGCACAATTTTGTCTTTCTTAGGTCTTAGTATGACCCAACACCTGATAACTCCTATAAATCATAAACTGCAGATGTGTTATTATGTCAGTGTTAAATAGCATAAAAATAAGTTTTCAACCAGCTCTTTGCTAAGCCTTATTCACAAAAAAGTGAGCAAAAATATTATGCTCTGTCTCACATTTGTTGAAGAAATGTACGACCACATGATTTAAAACTTGCTTCTGAATTAGTTGCTACTTCACAAACCTCAAATGCAACAAAGTACTCAGATTCCTACACAGTCACCATCAGATCAGTGGTGCACAATAAAGCGAAAATCTATGCTGTTAGATGTTAGTTAAATGACTGTTAGGCTCTTTTTTTTCTTTTTTTTTTTTTTTTCTTTTTTTATATACACACTTAAACTGCCTCATTTAAAACAATTATAAATTCACAACATTTTATGATTTGAAGGAGGATGATGATAGTGATACATCTTTCAATTATGTCTTTATGACCATAGCAAGTGGACTGTGTGATTCACATCTACAGCTATTAAGGTGCCTTCATTATAACCTCAGGCCTTTATCTTATCCTGGATGGTCTTCATAAAATGATGGTTTCCACCTCTGGGATTTATTAAGCAGATATGTTGTCCTTCACAGTCCTGAAAAAGGTCAGCTTCAGAATGTTGCTGCTCCCTACAAGCAATCATCAGAAATACTGGTATTGGAAATGCTTGATGTCTTAAACCTCGAGATAATGGTGTTGGGGCTTTCCAGCTCCACAGCAGGCTGAATCTAAATTCTGTGCAGTTGACTCCAGAAATGTGTTGACTGGCTGCCATCTCTTTTAATACAATGAGAGTGCTCTATTTTTAACCATGGACTTAATTTAATCAGCATAGTTGGAGTTTTGGCTATGGCAAGGGAAAGGAGTGTCATTATCTCATTTATCCAAGCTGCCTCATTTTTCCAATGTGAATACAGTTGTTGAGCAGAAAAATCCTTTAAAAAATTTTAAAATCCTGTCACTGGGACCAGCCAGAAATCTGCTACATAACACATCATTGGGAATATAAAGAATAAAGGGCAATCCACTCCAGTGACATTACAGCAGCAAATTTAGAATTATTTAATTGCAACGTATTATATGCCACCTTATGACCTTGGGATCTGTGAATAGCTGCATAAAGATGGGAGGAAGTGAAGAGAATGACAACACTACTGCTGATAAGAGAGACCAAAAGCTCTAATTCACCAAAATACTGATGCTGGAGTTGCATATCTGTTAATGAACGCTGATGAATGCTCTAGGTCTGGGGAACATTCAGGAATGTGAAATCCTGGCTTAAATGAGTTACTGTGCTTAAGAATTAATGCACAGGTAAAAGAAGGAATCCTTCCCTCTTCTGAATTGCATTCAAACAAACAAACAAACCCCAAAGCCGTATTTCCTAACCTATTTTTTTCAATTAATTCTACGTGGAATTAATTGTCTTGCCTAAACCAAAGTAGCAACTGACAAGTCTATACATTTCTCCTAAGATTAAGGATAACTGAAGGATATCTGGAGGTCCTTCTGTAGCCCTTTCTGCTATGAAAACTTGAATGAAATTACCTGGAATAGAGCAAAGTGTTGATCAGAAAGATGAAAAAAAAAAACAAAAAAAAAAAAAAAAAAAAAAAAAACAAAAAAACTGGCATGAGAATTTTATTCTTTGTTATACCACATTCTTCAACTGAGCTTTAGGAACCACAGTGAACTTGTTATGGCCATCGAGAAAAGTTCAAAATTTAAGTCTCTATATCACTTCTTGCAAAAGCACTAACCTTGAATTGAAATAAGAAAATTGTTTGCTTGCTTAGGAACTAAGAACAGACTTGGTGTATCATCATTAAATGCAGCTAGGCTGATGAAAAACCTGTGTGCAAGTAAAAAATTACAAGAATAATTGGAGAATATCAGTGCAATATGTGCTCTTAGATAGACAGGGAATTGTTGCAGAATGCAGCACATATAATTAAAGCTTCATTTTTCATGGAGAGTTTCCTGAGAGCATTTTTCACGCATGAGTTCTTTCTTACCACTGATGACATTTGGAAACCATAGTGCATTTGAAATCTGATGAGCATCACTTCCAAATTGCTTCCAGGGTGTGGTGTGAATCAATTAATATCTTCTGTTCTGACATAAATTCAAAGACTACAGTTTTCAGAAGCGTATAATGGTATAATTGTGGAATATGCAATATTTATTGATGAGCATTCTAAGAGGAATATAGAGATAATTATATGCAAACGTACTTATGAAACAAAATCAATGTTATTTTCTACTCATTATTCACAGAGGCATAAAATAGATTCAATGCTAATAGTTCTGCTAATTGCACATATCCTTATGCATGTTTATGAATAAAAGACAACCAGAGTGCCTGAGAATAAAAAGAAGCACAACTCCTAGGAGGAATTTATTAACTAAAGACATTAAAGTAATAAAAGTTAGCTTATAAAGCAAACAAGGACAGAACAGCAGAGAACCCTCTAGATATAAAAAACTGGTCTCTATTTTAAGAGCAGGTTTTTGTAATAATTCAAATGCTTTCTTTGAATTGGTCTAAACCACTAATTTTCCTGTATTATTTCAAATTTTTTTAAAAGGATGCCTGTTTTTCTTCTTGTCATTTAAATTTCTTTGTTTTCATGAATACCTTTTTTTGGTGTAGCAAGCAGGTCTTTATAAACTGGAGAAATCCATGATTTAAAACATTTTAGAAAGAACCAGTATTTTCTGAATGCCAAGTGGGATTTGTGTTCAGAGCTCTAAGCCTGCTTTAAGGTCCTTGCTGCCCTGGGACATCAAGTCACTCACACTGCACCACAGTATTTTAGAGATACCTTACTTAATTGTTTATATGAAACATTATTGGTGTTATTGTTTCCAATATAGTTATAGATTCTTAAATTGTTGTGTTATAAAGGGGAAGGGAACATGTGCAGAAGGAATGTTGCTGGATCAAACAGTGAGCTTGGAGGGCCTGTCTTGGAGAGGATGGGAAGACAAAACTCTGAGAGCTGGTGCCTGGGGCACTCTGATCTCAGCAGCCCCACCAGAATATCAGTGAGGATCATTTCTAGAATGAGCACACTGAAACAGCTGGGCTGAAAGAAAAGCAGCCAGGGTGAGAGAGAGACTCTGTGGAGGGCTTGTTAGAAAGGAGTCAGAGCTTTTGCAGTACTGGCTCAGACTTAGAGGAGAGGCCAATAAGGGTGAAAAATATTGCTTGAGTCAACACAGCTTCTGTAAAGGGAAGCCATGAATCACACATCTGTCCCAGTTCTTAGAAGGAGTCTACCAGCACTAGGATAGCATATCAGTAGTCAGTATAATTGAATTAGATGAAATTAAATTTAAATTATGTCTTTCATGTATTAAAAAATATTCTGCCATAGATAAGAAGTGAGGGCTTTCTTTTTTTCCCCTATTAATTAGTGGCTGAAAGAGTAATAGAAACCTCATTACAAACACTGGGTTGAATGAAAGAAACCCCAACTGAATATTTATGTCACTGGAAATTATTGAGTGAAAACTAAAAATTGCCATAGTATACTGGTGAGTGCCTCAATGTTTATAGAAAATGGATAGCTGTTGGCAGAGTGGCAACAGGGGAAAATCAAAGCTGTGTTTAAAAGAGAAGTGGCTTATCTTTGGCAGAGGAGAATGCACTTAGACCAATTAATGTAGACACTAAATCATATAGCTATGAAATGCCAATGTTTAGGAATAGTCTGAGTAGCCAAGCTTGGTAACTTGGAAAGTATTCCCAGGGATTTTACTTTTTTGTCTCTGCTGAGTTATCTGAGTCTTCATGGAATAAACTCCGCTCCCCTGGCTTTGGCACCCCAGTCCTATGAGACATTTCCTTAATTATTTCCTTAATGCACACTGTTGGGAACAGCTTACACCTGTAGAATATATAGTCGATGATTTCAGGCTTACGTTTGACTGCATGCAAGAAAAAATTATGTCCCATCCAATCTGGTATTAACCTGGATAGGAGTACATGATGCAGACCTTTTAAGGTACTGACAATTTTCAATGTGATATTTCAGTAGATTTCCGGCACTAATGATTTATGTAGCTAACTTTATAAACTGCAGCTTTATAGAAGAAGTGCTAAATTAAGTCTACATCACATAAATTGATGGCTTTTCTTCTGCCTTTATAAGTGAAACATCTGAAACCAATACTGCAACTAAATGAAATTGTCATTTTATTAAATCTAGCTTATGATTCAATAATTCTGTTGAACTGCGCTTCTCATTTAGACATCAATCTTCTGCATGCTCTTTTAAGAAGCACACAAAGTCCCAGACTTTGCTGATGGTAACAGCATGCAGTGTAAAAATGAGGAGGCAACTCAACTGCATAAAGCTCTGACTCTCACACAGCCACAGCAGGGATTTAACCTAGGGAGAGGCAGTAAGCTTACAGAAACAGCCCACTTTAGAAAATGGAATCAAAGTTGGCCTAGAAAACAAGTACCTAAACAGTTATGGAGCTGTGTCGGATTGATCATGCCTGGGTGCCAGCTACTTTTCCAGCTGGATTCTCACGCTTCTTCCCTTCAGAAGAAGATAATAAGAAGAAAAAGCTCAGGTCAAGATAAAGACAAGGACACCACATACCAATTGTTGTCATGGACAAAGCAGATGTTACTTGGGAAAAAAATTACTTCAATTTATTGTCAGTGAAAAGAGAATTAGGTAGTGTGAAACAAAATAAGATTAAACCAGCACCTTCTCTCACTTCCCTTTTTTCACAGGGTCAACTTACTCCTTGATCCCCAGTTCCTCTTTCTCCTGCCCCCCTCATGACTGGTACAGGGGGATGGATAATGGAGGCTGTGATCAGTCCATAATATCATATCTCTACTGCTCCATCTTCCTCAAAGTTTTCTCCTGCTCCCATGTGGATTGAAATTCCCATGGGCTATAATCCTTCAGGATAAACCTGGTCCTGCATGGGCTTTTCAATGGGCACAGTTCCTTCAGGGCATGTCCTGCTACCATCTACCTATGAGATAAAAAAATGCAATATATCTTACCAGGAAAAAAAAAAAAAAAAATTAAAACATGATTCATGGTATTTTTTCCTATCACTGACACTCACAAGCAGTGTTTGACCTCTAGAGACTGGAAATTTTCAGCTACTTTAGAATAACATGGTCTAACCTTACATAACCCCATGTTTCTGTTCCTACTGTTCTAGTAGATGAGACACCTTTACAGAATGTTATCTTTTCTGAGATATGGCTTTTATTGACACTAGGAGTAATCTTATGACAGATTTCTGTACATTCCTCTGCTCATTTATTTCATACCTGTGGATACTTTGCAGGTGTTTTTTGTTTTGGTTGTTTTGTTGTTTTTTTTTTTTTTTTTTTTTTTTTTTTTTTTGTGGGGGGGGTTGTTTGGGTGTTTGTTTTTTTTTTTTTTTTTTCCCTGGATATGCTCAAGGAGTTAAACTACACAGATGATTATCTCAGTTTAAACTTTACAAACTTGGGTCTCTGTAAGGAGCTTTTTGAGCATGTCGTACTGCCATGAACCCCTAGCAGAAGGAAATGGGAATTTACATAAATTTATGCAGTAAAAAAAACTACCTTAAAGATCAAGATTAATTTTATTAATACTATAAAAATAAACTGTAAAAAAAGTTTTTACTTTTACTACAGCTTTAGGGTTATTGTGATTTCAGTTTCATGCTGATTTCTCAAAATATTGTGTTTGAATACAGCAGTAACACCAAACAACATCTCATCAAGGTAAGTTCCACTAGCCTTAGAAACCATGAAGTTTACAGCAGAATGGAAAGCAAGCAAGCACTTATGTTTAAATTTTTGTTGTCATGATTTATCATTTCCAGCTGAACTATGAGAACTCTTATGAACTAATTTTGGGGGAAATTGACTTTGTGTTTTTAAGCTTGTGGGTTATTTTTTGTTTTGTTTTGTATTGTTTTTTTCCCAGGGTGGTTAGACTTGCATGTTCATAAAACTGGATCATGTACTGCTTAAAAAAAACCCCTAAAGATTCGAAAGAAGAAGAAAATTAGAATTTTATGTCTCACTTCTATTAAAACCAGTAGTTTTATGTTGGCTGGTTAATGCCTGTGAGTCAGCAGTGGTGGATGGCATGTTTCATTCTACACTGAACCAATTAGTGTCTCATATTTTAATAATACTTAGATTCATGTGATAAAACTTTTCTGTGGTCCAGCAATAAACACTGAAACAGGCAAATAAGTCTTTTCACAGTGCAATTTTGTTGATATAGGGATGAAGAGGCAGGATGAGACTTTCAGAAGCCAGGAGAACAGTTTCTTCATGCGGGAGAGAAAAAACTCCTAAAGGCCAACCAAAAAAACCCAAAGACCCACATGCAGCACTCTTAAAGAACAAGAATAGATTGTGGTTGCAAACCTTAAAAAAAAAAAAAAAAAAAAAAAAAAAAAAAAGTAAAAGTGAAGCTCATGAAAAATAATTCAAAATCCATTCTTTCTAGGGACAGGGAGAAAAATCAACCCAAACAAACCACCTTCCTAATGATATTCAGGAGATGAAGACTACTTTTCATTCATATGTTCAAGCCTCTCTAACAAAAGCTTGGTGGAAAAAGTTTTCCATGATGATATTTTCACCAGTGTGCTCCTAGTGCAATGGATAGGATAGTAAATGTATCCATATAATGCACAGGGGCAAAAATTTCAAGAATAGATTATAGAAATCTTATTCCCTGATGGAACAGCATTTAAAATAATTCTCTTGCTTCTGTAGAAAGCCCAAGAAAGAGAAATATGCAGTTTATAATATACAGATAATCTAGAATTCAAATTGGTTTTTCTTGAAAGGCAAATAAATATTTGGCTGATGGAGGAAAGCAAAACCCATTTCTGAAGTCTATACACAGGCAAAGTTTCCAGTGAACTTAGTTAACTGCTCACCATATTACTCACATTTTAAAAGACCACAGAAAATCTCCAGCAATTCCATTTTTGGAAGAATTGGCAAGTTGGCAGAACTAGTTCCATAGGGAAAAAATTATTTTAGAAAGCAAAAATATGGTTGGTTTAAAGTGGAGTTTTGCTCAGATGAGGTTTTCAATGATGGTTCCCTTGCTTATAATAACAGCATGCAGTATGTGTTACCAGAGGAAATTAAGAGGAGTCAGCAGTCAATTTGACTAACTAAAATAGGCCTCAGAAGCCTAAGAAGCAATAATTCCAGCTACTTATGTTACATTTTCATATATTTATTACAGAACTAGGTTTTGAATTGGAGGGTAAATCAGATTAAGTCCTGATTTCGAAAGTCAAAAATCTGCTGTCAATATTCTTTTGGATTTCTAAGATATGTAGCTAATAGCTGAGTCCCTTATTTGTTTGCTACTTAAATTCTCACTTTGAGTTTAAGAGTCATTTTTGTTTTTCTGTGTGTGGTTTTAGAAGACAAAGTTTAATCTGAGGTTCCTAGCTAAAATTCAGTCACTACCCACCCAAAACATCTATATAATATTTTAGAGTGCATAACAATTTTCACTTTTGCAATGAAAAATGTTTTGGAGCAACACCAGTCTTGGTGTTAAAGAGTTGTTGGATTTTATTCTAGAAATTGTGGTGTTCCTGTGTAATTAATGTACATGCATGGCACGCAGTATATGCATGACTTTTGTAAAATGCTTTATGGATATAGAAGAAAATATTCAGCCAGTGACTGAAAAAACAGCCAGTGTCTTTTATTTCTTTACTGAACCTGAACATTAAAAGTTTGAGGTATTTCAGGATTTGGGACCAATTTTAGCAGCAGTTCTCTCAGAAGTAAGAACAGTACCCCTGACTGTTGCGTGGACATTTGTCTGCTGTTATGACAAGCCTGCCCGAGCTCAGAAATATCCTACACTTCATTAGCAACTACTCCCTATCCACTATCTCTTCCTGATCTTCTCCCAAACTCTTGGATATTTGCTTTTAAAACTGAAGGTGCTTTGCAGTTTTCAGCTGGCAAAATTGTATTAGGTTTGTATTTATTTATACCAAGTGAAATAATTTAGATTTTGTCAATTTAAAATAAGCAATTTAAATTTAACATTATTGACCTTATAAAGTACTTAAAACCTCAAGTATGATGTCTTCACAGGTTGATATTAACTTGGGCATCAACTTTTATTTCAGCATTTGAGTCACTGGCTTTGTTGTAGCAGTTCAAAGAAAGAAAGAACAATAGTTACATTTTGTAAGTGCAATTCAGATGAATAGCAACACCTAAGGTGTTTCTAAAATGATTTTACTTGTGCGATTTTGATTTTCATAGATGTTTAGTGTCAGTATTTTTAGTACAAAAATTACTTGTCTTGAGAGGTTTGAAAACCACACTCTTACTGACATAGAGAAAGAGATGGCAGGGGAAAAAGGAGTGTATTATGACAGCCTGTTAGGCTGTAGGGTATAGGGTAAAACTGGGAATTGAAAATCACAAAGAAGAGAAAAGAAAAAAAAAACACAGACAGGTGGGTGGAAAAAGTGCTAGAGGGAACAGAAATTGCTGCAAGCAAGATTTACCATACTCATTCATGGAAGGTTTACAAAAGGATATTACAGCTACCTGGGAGACCAGAGCCTAGGGCCATTTTGGCACACTGACTAGTGGGAAACTGTGATGCAGTAATGCAGTGTTCCAGGATCCAATCATAACAGAGGTGTTTGGAAGGCAGAAGGTGGTAAAAATGGTCAACATGTGAAAGCCAGCTAATTTTAAGTAAATAACACCGATGGAATGACACCGTCAGAGGCTTTTGTCTTCCACAGACAGTAGAATGACAGGCTGTCACATCCACCTGAAAAAGCAAATATCCTGCAGAATGAGGGTGAGCATTCTTTATGTTGGTTTAAGCCTGGAGATTTGCACTGGCTAAAAAAAGAAGGCAAACATTGGCATCAGGAGCAATTCCTGTCAGACTAAGGACATCCCACTTTATGAGTTTTGACAATAAAACAGCTCTGTGTCGCTGCATTTCCTAGATTTTAACAAATCTCCACTATTGTGGGTTAGTAATGCAAAGCATCTTTTCGGTGTTCCAAGAAAAGGTTTTTTTCCTCATCTGTTGATAGCAGCTTCTCTGTGGCTATTGCTAATGGCTATTGATGCTCTTTGGAAATTTTGTGACTTTGTCCAAGAGATTTTCTATATTTGCCATTGTAGAACGTGGGATGCATAGTCTCCTTTATAAAGCTACTTATAAAGCTACTTTATAAAGCATAACCTGCCTAAATGATGAAATTGGGATGTTATGTAAGGGGGTAAACCTGCCTATCTTCCCCTTCCCTTCCCATGAGGCATTCCAGGCTCACCTCTGTGTCAGTATTAGTTATGCAGTGTATTAGATCCCCTTGCCAGTCTGACAGCGTATTTGCTCTCTTTGGCTGTAATTTCCTAAGAGATCAGACCTCCAAACCAGTTTACCAGACAGCCACCAGATTGTAAGGGATGGGGGGAGGAAACATGCCTTCCACAGGAACAAAGGAGGGGATTCCAGCTCAGCTAAAACAACCTTACAGTGTCTTGGAGACACAGCCTCACCTGTATGACCCTGGCTGTAGCAAGGGACTGAGGATATAGCAAGGGATGCCTTCAACAGTGAGAACTGGAACTACCTGTTAAACCTGTGCCCAAGAACTCCTGATTCCTGGTATTTCAGCTCTATTTTTGTTTGGTTTCCCCCTTTGTAAGCTGAGAAGGATCACATTCTCCTTTTCTTGTGCTTTGTATGGTTTCTGTATTTGTACAGCTAGGTTTTCAGGTGGAGTGATGTCCTTCTGGAGTGCCTGGCACAACAGCACTGTGACCTCAGGCAAGCAGGGGAGAGGCAGAAGTCAGGGATCTCTCTCACTATTACAGTGATACAAATGAAAAATAACAATCTGTTTATTGGGATTGAAATCTGTAAGCCTGGCTAACTGAATTCCTTTCAGATTTCTAGTAGTTATCTATAAATTAAGTGTGGGTCCTGGCTGTGGTCAATTAACTCTTTCATTTTATTGACTAGTGCTATAAATAATTATATGAAAGATATGTAAATCCTCACAAATGTGTTATAATTATCTCAACAATTATTCTGCATCTCAGTGGGTATGGGGGGAAATGAAACCTGTTCCTAGAGCATTTCTGGTTGCTAAGGAACAGTTACTTCAGTCGTAGAAATTGTCTCTCACACCAGATACATTATTCTGGCAAATTGGACTTTCAGATTGAGTACCAAGGGAAAGGGGAACAATCAGAAATGAGAAAATTGCTATTACAGAGCTCCATGGGGTCTAGTATGTGTGTGTCAAAGATTCTGGTTTTATATCTGCCTCTGTTTCTATTACTATAATCTCTTTTTTTTTTTTTTTTTTTTTTTTTTTTTCCCCCCCCAAAAAAAAAAAAAAAAAAAAAAAAAAAAAAACCCCCCCCCCCCCCCAAAAAAAAAAACCCACAAAAAAAAATTAAAAATAAGTCATTTGATAAGGCAGCATACCATAAAATCTATTTTCTTCTTGGTGGGGGAAGGGTGGTTGATATGATGCTCACCACTTCCTACAGCCCTCATCTTCTCAAAAAATAAAGCCTGTATTGTGGGGTTTAGGACAGCTTTCAACAAAAGCAGTTAGGACAAGGAGGGGAAAGGTATCAAAATCTGGTTTATGTCTGTTGGTCATTATTAGGTAACCCAAACTCTTCCTCCTCACCAAGCCAGTGCTGTGCCCACTCTGGTACTGGGATGCCTGGGGAAGGCAGGGTGTCTGTGCTGCAGGTGACATCCCACAGCTCCAGTGCTGACAATTCCTAGATGGGACAGACCCCTGTGCAGGACTGAGTTTGTTGGACTGAGAAATGAGACCAATGCTGGGAGGATGAGAACATAGAAAGTTTCTGAAGGGGCTGGACACTGAGATTGGACACTAAATTGCGAAGTTCATTCATTAGACCTGAGAGCACTTTGGGTGGGTGTGTGTGTTTACAGCTCATGTACTCTATACACAAGATATAAATTGTCCTGGGTCCTCTTCAGATTGATCTATCCTTAGTTCTCTTTTGTTACAGCTTCATATTTTGTTGATTTCAGATGCTCTTTTTTGTTTCTAAATTGAAATTATATTATTTTATCATTGAATAAAATAAACAAGACCCCAGCTAGCTTTCTGTCAAAAGCAATGAAAACCTAGATTCAGTCTCTGCTGAGTTCTGTCCTTTCAGTTTGAAGCTGCTGCACATTCTGATCTATGTTACTGTTTTGTGCTTAAACATCTTGGTTAATTAAATTCTGCCTGAGTTTCTTCTGTAGCTTGTTGCAAGACATATAATGCTAAGATCAGAAGGTTGAATCAAGGATTTAATAAAATGTGTTGTACAAAGAAAGAAGTTGTGTAGGTGCACAGAATAGTAAGTGCTCATTTTCGCACTCCTTGTGGTTGTAATGATAATTACTGCACTTCTCATGAAACCAATTTAATTCTCAATTTTACTTTGAAGTTTAAAAATGTCATTAATTAATTACTTTATCTAAACAGATTTGAGATATTGCTGAAAGCCTTTTGGGAAAAAAATATAGAGGAGTTGTTCCTGTTATGTGTAGCTTTCCTCTTCCATTTCTTATGTTTGTGAGATAGAGTGTTCATATATACATAGACACAGAAATGTATTTCAGTCATTCACAAATTTAACCACAAGCACACAAAGTGTTATCCTACTGTGTGCTACTCAAATCACATTATAGTTAATGGATTTGTGTTTCCTACATCTGAGACAACAAAACTTTCAGAATTTTTTTCCAGGGTTTCGCTTCCCTGAGAATGATGGGATGACACTTTTTAGAGCTCTCTGTCTGCTACTGTAACATACAGATAAAACAGCTTTAAAGAAAGAGACAAGAGAAAAATAAAATTCGAAATACACTGTTGGTTTTCTAAATGTTATGATGTATGGCAGAATATTAAAGAGTTGTTCCTACTTGATATCAATCAAAGGATTGTGTTGCTTGTTAGTTGTGGGTTTTTTTTCCTGTGTCCTGTTTTGTTGGTTTTAATGGGTTTGTTTGTTTGTTTTTTGTTGTTGTTTGGTTGGTTTTTTAAAAATTTTATTTCATCTCTCTGAAGTGTACTGCGTTCTTTGTCATTGCTTGAAAATCAGAAATATAAGCTGACCTATGAGGGAAGCTAGTGTTTGATGCTTTGTAATTCAAGGCCCAGAAGGTGTAAATTGGCTTGAATCCAAGTTTGTGTATTTAGAACATAACAGGGGCTTTAAAAAGTAACCCCAAAAATGAGGTTATTAGTTTTCTGAACTCAAGGTACTTTGCATAAGACAATGATTGAAGTACTGCCACATAGTCTTTAAAATCACTTTCTTAGGCAAACATTCCTCAGGGGAAGGAACAACCTGTATTTTTATGAATCTGTGCCCAAAACTGGTATTAGCCATACTTCTGCAAAAGGAGTGATTATTGTTGAACACTCTTAGGAATTGTATCCAAAGGGACTGGGATGCACAGCTCCTGTCTTTATAAATCTTATCCAGTCCATTTACAGCTGCTCCAGGGTAGACTTTCTCAGGCTTGGAAGTGTATTCCAAGGTATTTTTATACCTCGTACCTACTTTCTTCTTAAAGCACTGACATTTTAGTGTATCTGGTTTTCAGGGTCACAGCTTCCTTTTGAAGACAGTAGGGTGTTAAAAGAGCCCCTACAAATCCAACCAACGCTGCACGCTGGCATTAACCTGCAACTCGCTAATCTCCATAGCCAGAAGGTCAGACTGGGATCTGAGCTTTGGATTCAGCACCACTGAGAAATAATGGGCTGGGGTAAACCCCTGGAGCTCTGTCCTCTTCTAAGTGAGCTTTGTTTCTGGGGAGAAACAGGTCTCTTGGCATGTCAAAGCCAGGGAAAATTGCCAGTTTGACCTGTAGCTGTCTCTGTGGTGCGGGGCCAGGGTTTGGAACCCTTCTTTGCTCTCGTTGCTGGAAGGGAGCTGTGGATGAAAGCCCCTCACCTTGGGGGTCTGCCCCTTGGAGCTGCTGGCAGCTTTTGGGAGCTGTTGTGGGGTTTGGAAATTGAGCCAAGGCAGGGGAATGGGGTGTTTCTGCCTTTCTTTGTGCTGCCCAAGGCTCAGCTGCGTGGTGGATTGAACCTGGTGACTCTCCTGAGCAGAGTGATAGCGCACGAAGTTAATAAAGCATTCAACAGCCAACATTGTTTGGCTGGAATTATTCCTCTCTGGTCTGATTCTAAAGCAAAAAAAATAGATAATCCAGCATGAGATTCCCTTTATAACAGCAAGTGCCATTGTTGCACAAGGAATTGCATGTATTGATTAAAATCTCTTAACAGAAGAGCAGGGAAATGAGCTGATGACAGTTCATAAATTATTTTTTCAATAGAATGTGGCTTAAGGCCATCAAAGAAATAGAAGGAAAAACTAAATTAATGTACAGGAGAAAAGGGAATATGTTGTCATCTGTTTGCTTAGACAAATAAAGCAAAAAGAAAAATATAAATCATACAAATAGATTTTAATTATTACAAATAATATATTTGAAAATTGGTGAAGTAGAATTGCAAAACTTAGAGATGCATTTCATAATGAGAAATTTTTATTTTTCAAAAGTATCACCTTTTTTATTTCTTTTAGTCAGTCATCTTTTACAGAAATTGAATAAATGCAAAATATGAATATACAAAAATATATATAAATAAAATACAAAATTATGAAGGTAAAAGTTACTTATTTTGAAATAATTACTTGAAATATGGTGGTGCATTTCCCTAAACAATGTGAGTTTGCTTTCCTTTTTCTGTGCATGTGATATTACTCTTTCTTCAACTGGATGAAAAATACAGAATAAGCCATTATAGTTATAGTGCCTTGATAAATTATATCTGTAATATTATAAGAAATAGGCTTTTGTTAATTTAGAGAAGGCAAGTAGAACAGTACAAAATACACCTCACTTCAGGCTGCAAACTAAATCACTACAGTCACGCTAACAGGAATTATTTTAAATCAAATAATGTCTTTGATACTGTGTAAGTATTTTACTGTGGTGAATATGTACTCTATATATAGAAATAAACCAGCACAGTCAATATCTCATTGTTAGCGTGTAAATGGCAACTTGGGAACATCTTTAAATGAATTAGCCTCTATTAATGTTTCTAAAGTTTTATTAAGATGAATGAAGAAGGTATGCTGCAATACTGAAAACCTAAATTTCAGCATGTTTTCACAAAGGAGCTTAATATAAAAATTCCTAAATAATTATGCAAAGAAAACACCAACCAGCTTGGTAAAATCTTGTCAATATTTAATTTCTTTGAATATTGCTGTACCTTGGAGTATAAAAGCCTTGGATGTGACATCTGGCTTACACTTATATATTTCACTTGCTTTCATTAAAGTTTCATCCATGAGATGAAATCAGATTCACTGACCATTACAGAAGGACACTTCTAGCATTATGGAGGTTATTTTTGTGTGTCTGATAGACCTGGATTATAGACAATTATTTTGAGAGATTTATTTTTCTTCCTCCTTCCTCAGCAATAACCTTGATTGCAAAATTTTAATTTAATTCTTTTTCTTTAGATTTATAAGAAAAAATGATCATTGCCGCTCAACTCAATGAGAATGTCATGAGGAGTGAACACAGTGAAGCAATGGGAAAAGCAAAACAAAACAAGTAAACATCTATAAAACATTTTGAGATAAGTCTTCATTTTAAAATGAAATCTTGGTAAAAGACTTATTTTATAACAATACTTAAAATATTTCATATGAAGAAAATTTGATGTAGGCATTGAATAAATCTGGAAAAAATCAATCCTCACAAACATTCTGGATTGTAACCTTACAAGCATACATTTCCTTTTTGATTTTATTGTCTCCTTTTAATGTTAACTTCCCAAAGATCCATAAAGAACTCAGATTTAATTTAATGTTTCCAGCATCTGTAGAGATTAAATTCTCAGTAATGTTTTTGATGGAAATGTATTTTGTAAGGAAAAAGATCCTGTTCCAAGAAAGAGGGATCAAGGAGAGAAAGTATAAGAATTAAGCTATTTTTAGTGTCACAGTAATAATACAACATCATTGTGCAAAGTTTGATTCAAAATGGGCAATAATAAACACATAATTGTCACCTACGTGATGCAGGAGGTCACACTATTTTCAAAAGGCACTTGAGCACTTGAACACTCTTTCTAAAAGTCAATGACATTTAAGCTTCTAAGTGCTAGAGGCACTGAAATTCAGATATTACATGGTTTCTTATTAGTGGGCCTTTTTCAGTTTCTTTTTTTACTGAATTTGTAAGCTCATAATTTTTAAACTAGATTATATTTTGTTGTTTTGAGGGTTTTTTTTTTTTTTTTGCATGCTAGGAATGAAGTTTGATAGCCACTACAGGGCAATCCTTGTTTTTATGAAGAAAAGACAATTCTCTGGGGTGAAAAAGTTGTCCATATACATGTGAACTATCTGCCATGCCCTCAGTAAGATCATTGCAGTCTATCTGCTATGGACATGCCACTGAACAAATATTGGATTACATTATGCCTATAATCGTCAGGCATTGTGCACTTTTCTAAATTATTCGCACGTAATCACTCCAGGGGATTGCACTTCAGGATGACGGGAGGATGCCTAAAATCACACAGCCCCAAAGCACCTTTATTCTTCAATTCATTCTCGGAATACATTAATCTTGAGGCTTAAAATCCACAGTGGTGAGTTTACTTATTTGGAAAAGATGATGATGATTGCAGGTCTGCCAGATAACAAGTTAATTGCTGTATTTAACTTATTATTGAGAATGAAAGGCAGGCTTTTTTTTTTTTTTTTTTTTTTTTTTTTTTTTTTTTTTTTTTTTTTTCCAGAGGACACTTCTAATGACAATTCTTTCTTAGATGTGGCATGGCTAGTCATTTTTAGCAGGTAGAGCTGCTCGAAAGACTTGCTGTCAGAAATAACAAGTGCTTTAAATCGTGTCTCTTCAAATAGTAATAGAAGATTACTGTTATTAATAAAAGTATCTGCTTCATGAGAAATGCAGTATGCCTAAGGAATTTTTAAAGTGTAAAGCTACCAAAGGTGATGCTGCATCTGCTTTTCCCTACTCAGCTTGAATTTTTTCCTATTGTGGTTAGAATTATTAGAATAATATTGGACACAAAGGGGAATTTTGGACATTTGTAGCTTCTAATAAAATCTCCTCACATAATTGTTCATGTTTTACAGGGATATTTTAATAAATCAACACCTGCAAATGCTGCACAAAACAGAAATGGAATATACTGACGTTCCTTCCTTATCTTTCAGCCTGACCAGGTTATCTCAGTAGAAAGGATTCAGTGTGGTGAACTCTGGAAAACAGCATTAGAGAATATTCTTTATTTTTTAAGATTAAGTGGAATATATTTTCATAATATCTAAATTTAATAAATGCACCTGCTGCAGAACCTCAATTTAAAAGTAAATTAAAATATCTTGTGGAAATTATTGCAGGGTAAACAATTTTGAGACCAAAATGCTGTGTTTTCAAGCACATATATTAGCTCATGAGAGGCATAGTTGTCACTCACCGTAGCTGTGACTGCTCCTGTTTTTCTTTGGTAAAATGTAAGAAACAAACCTTTTTTTTCACCCTCCCTCCCTTTTTTTTCAATAATTACAAAACCACAAAATAAATGAGTTTGGAAGGTACCTCTGAAAATGATCTGGTTCAAGCCCCTGCTCGAGGGTCAGCCAGAGCAGATTTTTCAGAGTTCTGTCCACTTGGGTTTTGGATATCTCTAGAGATGGACACCCAAAACCCTGTCTGTTTCAGTTTTCAATCACCCTCACAGCAAAAAATTATTTTCAAATGTGTAAGCCACATTCCTCAAGTTCCAGGATGGGAGATCATGCCCATTGCCACTTTTCCTGTCACTGGGCACCACTGGCAAGAGCCTGACTGCCTTGCCTTTACTTCCCCTGACAGATATTTATACGCATGGATCACATTGTGAGCCTTCTCTGCTCAAAGAGCCCCCAGCATTCAAACACAAATTTTAAACTAATGATGATGATTTTGCATTTGAACATGGAGGATTTGTTTATGTATTTGCTGTAATATATTTTTTTTTCCCTACAGGATATATATTTTTCTTAAGGAACATATATGAGAAAGAAAACTCATAGTAATTCTCACACATAATTTTAAATGTAGTTAGTAAGGTCCCCAGACAGAGCAATCTGAATTTTATGGATCCTATTTATACACAGATAATCAAATAGAGTTATTTGGAGTGTATCAAAACTTCAGAAAAGATTGGACAATAAAAAAATCGAAACTAGAGCACCAATTCAGACTAGAGGAAGATCTGGACACTTGGGAACAGGCCCTCTGAAGAAACCCCATAAACTATGCAAATATTTTAAAATGTTGCTGTTTAAAAGAGAACATGCTCCAAAAGTATGAAGAGCTATCCACTCAGAATTTTTGGGAAGGATCCATTCGTGGTGTCAATGGTACATAAATGTCTGTCTCTGATATTTTTGTGGCTTGGTTTGGTTTGGTTTGGGTTTTTTTTGTAAATGGAGGAGTCACAAATCAGTGCAATTTGAGGTTGGGAAAGTTATAGCTAATATTAGTTTTGCACATATTGCAGCAAAACAAAGGTAGGAAAATGGGAATCTATGGTTGCATTGAGACCTCTCAAATGGCATCCCAGTGTTTGGAACACAGGGAAAGAATTCCTCTGTGCTTTCTGTTTATGGTTCAAACATACAAATGTAAAAAGAAAATGTTACTAGAGTACAAGCTATGAATCTGTTCTAAAAAGTAAAAATATCTCTTGATGAAATCTCCACAAGAAAGGAGATTTAGAATTAAAGGAAAAGGTTCATTAGATTAAATTTTTTATCCTGATGTTCAAAAGTACAGTCATTCCTATGAGAATGATGCAAGAAAAAAAAAAAAATTTCCCTGGATGAACTGTGAGTGAAGTTATATACATATCTTAATTCCTAAATTTCTGCAGGAGTGATGAGTAGGATTGTGGGTGTCTTGACTCCTACAAAAGGAGACAAACAGATAGTTCCTTGAGGTCTTCAGCTTAAGATGCTACACCCCTGCAGATGTCTTGTTAGTGTTCCATACAGCTACCTTCTCTAATGAAGTTTCACTATTTCCCTGGGAAAACTTGTATATGCAAGAAAGTAAACCTGGTTCACATTCTTTGAAATAATAATCCAAGGGGAAAGGAATCAAGTTGGGGCAGACTTTTGTGGAACAGAACACAAGAAGCAGTACAACTTACAGCTTGTAGGATGTTTCTAATACCCTGCTCCAAACCCTTAAAACAGATTTTTGCCACTCACTTTTCAAAAGGTGAGGCTCACAGGGCAGCCTAAGATGCACTTGTTATGTAGACAAGGATTGTATTACACAGAAAATGGCTAATATATCTTCTCATGATGCTTGCTAAGAATGCTGAATATTCACAGATAAGCTTTTCCTTATTTGATTATTGTCTGTGTCAGTATTTTTCTCCTTTCACCACTGGAGTCCAGTACTGGATTTAGCCTTTCTCCACACCACGGATATGGCCACATCTACCAGGCTGAATATCTTCATTAGACTTTTTTATTACATGTCACAGTGGATTAGAGGTGATCAATTGCCTGAAAAGACAGCAGAGCTTACTGTACATGTGAGATTAGAAAATAATAACAAAACAAAAATTGTATGTCAGTGCACCCAATAATTTTATGCAGAGATTCTCAAAACCTCTGGGTTGAGTTTGGGGAGTATTTCAATGAATGTGCAAGCCAGAGAATAGAAAAACAATAAATAAATAAATAAATAAATAAATAAAAAGGAAATTAAAGTAATGTTTTAATATAAACAATATACCTTATATAATTATATAATATAAAATCTATTTTATATTCATTCTTATAAGCAATGCAACTTTCTGTTCATAGTCTTATAATCCTTTTGCAAATTTCTTAAATGATATAAACTATCCCAGGAGGAAAAAAGATTTCTGTTTTTATTTAGTGTTCATGAGTATCAACGAAATGTGTCATCATGACAACAATAGAAAGGTAAGAAAGTTAAAAATATATTTTCAGAGTAATAAATATTTTCACAGGAGATCTCAGTCTTTCTATCTATATTAGTTTTGTTTTGGTTTTGTCATCCACAAAATGGAACTTGTGTTCCAAATAATACCACTCGATTATCCCGGTGGTAACTTTTGATGGAACACAGACACATCAAGAATTTCAGTTAAAATGTAAGTTTGAAAGTTAATTTATACAGGAAGTTTCCTTAAATCATCATGTTTGTCTACAGTTTATTACAAACACTGCCATAGAAACAGGATTGAATTATGGCTCAGTTTTAATTGAGTCCACTTAGGTTATCCAAAAAGAGTTTTTTTCATATTCAGCTGATGGAGGATATGGAAATGATTTTTAAAAAAAAAATTGCTCTATGCACTTGAGTGAGTACCAGTTGCTGCCTATCAGCAAATGCTACAAGGTGTTACAATATGTTTGAATTTGGCACATTCCATAAGTGACTGTCATAAATCAGCTTGCAATGAAACCTAATGGTAGAGAGCGCTGGAGACATTGATATTTGATCTGAATTGTGGAAAATACATGGATTCTCAGATCCAAGTGATCAGACTCACCTACTGCTTCTGCCCTTTGGCACCATGATGCTTGAAATTTTGATGGAGGTGTATCATCAGTCAGCTTTAAATAGCTTTTGCTTCAGCTTCTTCTTTTTCCTTCATAATTATTCATAAATAGTCCAACTTTAATTTTCTAATAGATGAAAAGGTAATAGGAAGCTGAATAAAATGTAACCCAAATTCATATTGTTTGTAATTTTGTTTGGGGAAGGCTTGCTCCTTTAGGTGGTCTATACATTCCACTCCTTGGCGTGCATGATGAATAATAATGAGGTGACTGTACCTGAAAACAGTTGAATTCCATCTGGATTCCATCAAAAGTCCTTCAGGCCCAGTGTTCTGTCTGTAGTGGTGGACAATTCCTGAAGTTTAAGAATCAGGATTTAGGCACATTGATTCACACTGTTTGCAAATATTTAATGATTTCACTGAATGGTTTACAAGGTAGTTTATATTTATGAGCAGACCACCTTGCACGTGAATACATTACTTTTATGTTAATATCCAACAATCTTGCATCAAATGCATCCTGAAAACAGCAAAAGGTAAAAATCAAACAGCAATCTGTACTCTATTAAACTTGAGGTACAGCTACCAATGACACATCATTTGATAAATGGTGAAATCTGAACACAAGCAGTAAAACGTGATTTCAGGACAAAAGTTTTTACTGTCCACGTAATATTACATTAGTTTTAAGGCAAGATGCTTTGTTTTATTCTTTTATTATGGTTATACATGTGCAAATATATGCAATTGTTTTAGTTCTCTATATGCTTTTGAAAGTTCATTTACATTTGATGCAAAATTTTTCTGCATTTGATGTACATATACAAATTAGATTTATTTATTCATCTATGTAGAGCAGCATCAGAAGTTTATGCTTTCAATCACACTTCAAAAAAATGTTAATGTTCTCACTTTTTCTCCATAAAGTAAGTGGAATTTATTGCTGATTTTAATACAATATTATAATGCTGAAATTTATGACATCTGTATATGTATATATCCATAGTCACACATATAGAAATAAAAATACATATACTCATTTTAGTTTCACTTTGGGACAAAACACTCTTTTTGAAATGAAGTTGTGGATGTCCTTATCAGGTCATAATATATGGTATGTTTTTGAAATGTTCTTATGTGTTATATCCTCTTCTGGTTTCTTAATTCAGATGCTGAAAATGGCAACTTAAATCAGAAGCTTATGTGTTTTTTCTGAAAATCAACTTTGTATAATACAGCAGTGCTTAGAGTCATATACCACACTCAATGTCATACTGATTTATGACAATACCTAACCAAAGCTACCTGTAACATAAAGGAAACATAATTCAGGAGCTGATTTTAACATTTTTCTCTTTCAAAAAACACCAAGATTCTCAGAGTTTTAAAATATTATTAAGATTTCAAGTGAGTCATTTTTACATAATAAGAGTTCAAATGACATTGAATGAATTTATACATCTATTTCAAAATCTTACTTCATTTGCAAAAAGCAAGAGAAGAAAATTATACTGATAGTTTTACCTGCTGCTTGTATTTTTGGGACTAATTTATCTCATTTTTTTATGACAAAGGAGAAAGAATAGGAAAAAGTCTCAAGTCTGACATTTTTAATGATACAGTGAGGAAGGTAAAATGGGAGGTGAAGGGACATGGTGGGATCAGAGAAGGCTTGTGATCTTTGACACTAGAATAAATATCTTAAGTAGACCAAAGGAATCATGTCTGAAAGCAGACTTCTTTTCTTCATTCCCTTTAAAAGGGATCCTGTTCCTAAGCTCAGGTGGAGTTGTCCTACAAAGGTGCTGGAAAATGTGGGAGAGATAAATCCCATCCTTTGAGTTTTAGGAAATTATAAAGTATCCAGCCCAAGTGATTTCCCAATCTGTCCAGTGTGGAATTGCCTCTGACTGCAGGTGAAAATCTTACTTCAGTGTTCATGGGTGTATTTTAGCTGTTTCTGCTGCATCCATTTCCAGGTGGCAGGATACCCCTGAATAGTAAGGTATCCACAACCCCAGTTAACAGCTCTAAAATAGTATCCCATTTCAGTCTAGATCATGGTGAAGCAATCCCTCACTCAGGAAATATTCTATCAATGTGTCATTCTGTCTAATTCCATGAAGGGGGATAGGGAAAACATTTTGGTTTTCTGCAGTGTACGTATGGATATTTTCTAGCCTCTCTGTAAGGCCTCTCTTATTTCTGTCTCTGTTCTTTTTTATGAACATGGGGATGGTGTTTTTTCCATAAAACTGACAGGTTTATATGAATTGAAGATCAGTATATGTTATGGTCAAGTCTATCCAGATACTTACAGCTTATGTGTAGACACATTTAGATACCAGCATCAGTCAAATGTTTGGCCACGGTGCAAGACTCTGGAAATGCTCCAAAATGTATTTTAAAATGATTGAGAAACTATTATATCTTCATCAAGTACAGTCCTTTGATCACCTGAGCTATATCCACAGAGAGTTGCAAGCACACCTTCTTTTCTGAAATTTCTTTTTATCTGAAATTATGCATTGTGTGTGTCATGAATCAGCTTTGAGTGCATTCTGAAGTAAATATTTCAGGATTTGAAACTGCTAAGAAAATAGGAAATAGGTGGTGACACTGCAGGATGCAAATTATGAATGCTGTCAAGCAGAAGCCATTTGTCACTTAACCATATTGAGGAGGCAAAGTCAAAGCAAACTTAATCTACACTGCTTCAATATCAGTAGAACAACCATTCAATAGAAGTGTTGGACCAGCAAGGGAAAGCCTTTTAGTGTAGTAAAGTGAAATAGTTGGGTCTGATGAGAATTTATGCTATCCAAGTGACCCAACTTTGAAATTTATCACATATCATATGCCTATGGAAATGTACTGATTTTTTTGTTTCTAAAATTAGTGAGTAAAATATCTGACACTCAACATAAATGAATTTGTAAAATCATCAGGGGTTTTGTTGTTGTTGTTGTTTTGTTTTGTTTTAAGCCAATTCATATGAGTATTATTTTGATTTGTAACTGGAAAGTGTGTGTATTAGTATAATATCTATTCTGCAGTTCTAAGGATCTCAACTGGGGTCATGAAGCAAAGAATGAAATGCACCTTTGATAAATAGAATATTATTATTATTGTTGTTGTTGTTGTTGTTGTTGTTGTTGTTGTTGTTATTGTTATTATATGCAGATTCCAATAAAGCTTCCTTGCACTGTGTGGTCCTTTCAGCCTTGTTCTACTTCTGCCAAAGTGACAGCTACTGTGTTACCCCTCAGGAAGTAAAGGATTTCCTTTACTCTCTCTTTCATTTACATTCCTAAACTATTCGTTAAAAAGTGAAGATATAAATGTGATTATAGAAATGCATTATTTCTCATTTGTCTATTAGCAAATAGATATTTGATTAGGTGAAATAAAGGAACTTTACACCATCAGCCAGTTATTTCCAGTTTGTGACCTGTGAGCTCAGCAAACCTCAGTTTGGCATAGGAGCCTTTGAGGTTTGGAATGTAATGACTCAGCTGCAGGTGACCCAAAGAAATACCAGGTATTTTTGAAGTAAAGGGCCTCAGAATCCCAGAATAGGTCAGGTTGGAAGGCACCACAGTGGTTCAGCTGGTCCAGACCCCCTGCTTAAGCAGGGCCATCCCAGAGCGTATTACTCAGGGTTGTGTCCAGACAGATTTTGAATATCGTCAAAGAGGGAGACCTCACATCATCTCTGGGAATTCTGTTCCAGGACAGGGTCACCTCCAGAGCAAAGAAAATCCTCTTCACGTTCAGGTGGAACTTCCTGTGCATCAGTTTCTGTCAACTGTGTCTTTCTTGTCCCTTGCTTGGCACCCCCAGGTCATTCTCTTTTGTTCAAGTCTTCTGGTTTTCAAACTCTTTATTAATCTGTGATGATGATAATGTCATGGGTTATATTGTGATGGTAAAAATGGGGCTGAACCTTTGTTTGCCTCCAGTAGCATAATCTGATTTAATCAGAACAGCACAAGACGAAAGAGAAATACTAAGTGTGACTACAAAATCCTTCAGTGCTGGTATTTTATAAATACACTAATGCAGCTGAACTAATTTAAGCCTGTGTTAACATTGCTCACAAAGCATATCGAATGTTTAATTGCAATGGAAAAGGAACAAATAATGAGAATAAGTTACCCAAATTATTTCATTATAAAATAATTAATGTGATGGGCAATTAAAATATGTATTAAAGTGTACTCCTTACATTGTCATTCAAAATTACCTAAGCTAAGGTTAAAGGTGTTATTAAAAACATTAATTTAATTTGTTATATAAAAGGCAGATAATTATCATAAAATATTGCAAATGATAATGAGAAACACTTTAATGAAGTCTTGGTTTAATTAGTGGGGGTATCATTATGATTTGCCTGTGGGTAAAATGGCAGACTGCTAATATATTTTCTTTTCATTATGATTAGAGTCTTAGAGAGTTATTTAACAACTTATATGAAGAAATACAGGCTTACATTTATATCTTTGGGATGGTGTCTCATTTTGTTTGACACAGATTTATAACATTATAAAGACTTGATAAATCCAGTTGCTGATGATAGTGTTCCAAATGTTGTTTATCCTGCTTACCTTCTCAATCACATGTAATATCCACTGTTGAAAGACTGCTATTAAAAAAAAAAAAAATAGTTCTTATGAAACTTGGAAAAACCTCAGAACATTTTCTTGGTAGTTTTTGACCTTTTCAGACCATGATGAAAGATTATTTGAAAATATTTTAAAATTGCATCTATGTTATATTTGATTGTATTTCTAAAACAAGACAGGCATTGCTCTACAGAGCAAGCTAACTCAGGATACCTTTCTTGGTATAAAATTCTGAGAGAAAGAACCTCTTTTCTTAATTCCAAGAAGTCTGTGAGTGAGCCAAACATTGAAGCAAAAACTATTTTCAAGTCACTGTGTTTTCATTTTCTCTGAGTTTTAAAAATGATTTAAAATTCAATTCTTCTGTATTCTTTGTCGAAGAAAAATACTATAAATAGACATTCAACCAAAGATTGTTCTGGCAGGGAGAAATGGTTGTGCTTGAGAGCTTGTGTCCTTGTGACTATGTTTTTTTAATTATCTTTCTGCTTTTCCTTCATCCACACTGCTTTAGAGCTGGTAAATGCCATCAGAAGCTACCAGGTTGTTATCTATAACAATCAGAATAATTTGAAAAAATCCCTTTTGGCTGAGGCAATGCTAGCTTCCTCATCTTTCCTGATTACAGCAACAGCAGTCAGGTTTGTTTTTTTTTTTTTCTTTAATAGCAAAAGGCCTGAATTTCAGAGGCAGCTTCTCACTGTGATGAACTTGGCTTGTCTGCCTGTTTTATTCAGTAATATACAGAGACTGGGGGAGATTAAAACAGCTGCTCTCATTTACCATCTTCTATTTCCTATATCTTTTTTTTCTCTGTCTGTTTCTCTTTATTTCTAACTTTCATATTTAATTCATGGCTAACACAGTAGCAACATAATGAATTCAATCCTCACTCTTTGCTCACTAATGCTTTCAGTCCAGTAGGCACATTTCACTTGGTATAATCTTTTGTGTGCTTTATTACACACATGAACTCGGGTTTGGATAGATATTGATTTTTACCAAAACAATGTGACCTGTGACGTGCATGCTGTTACATGTACCCCTACAAGATGTATTATAGCATTTATAGGTGAAGAAAAAGATCATAAAATTTTTCTAGGAATTGAGTTTATTTGCCTAGAGAAATGAAAATAGCATAGGTGTCTTTTCTGATTTTTAGTGACGGCTATTCTTTTCCACCAAGGACTGCCAAAAAGTCAATTTTAATTGTAATCTCATTTACCACTGAAATGCAAGTCCCTTTAAGAATTCAATTATTTGACTTCAGTGAAATAGAGCTGTAATAGAGTACATGTACAAACTATATCTCAAGCACTAATTTTTGTTTGATTTCTCAAATCAGTTTCATAGGTTTTACTAGGTTAACAAGAGAAGAGGTCCTCATGACAGACTGGAAACCCTGCCATGCTCTCTTCCTCAAGTGACAGACACTTTAAAAGTTACTGAGTTGAAGCTAGAGTTACACTTTCTCTAAGTGCCATTATGCTAATTTAAACCTAAGAAAAATAATATAAATTACGCATTTATTTCACAAGTGGATAGGTTACATTCATGCCAAAGCAAACTTTCACATCTGTCTGATGAGAAAGTAGGTCTGGAGGGTACAATTTAAATCTAGGTTAAAATTGTAATATTAGATGCAACTGGATATTTCAGAAAACAATAAGGTAAGGACCCAGTGACTCAACCAGAGCCACTGGAATTCTAATAATTGGAATTGGTATGTTTGACAGTTTTCCCATGCAAGGCAGATATTTAAAGAACGTGTTCAATCAAAATACTGTTTTCTAAAGGAATAATATTTGTGTTTTTTTCTAAATTGGAATTGATAAATATATGCCTATAAGCCACAAGACATACTACATAGCGCTTGCTGCATGTTTTTATTAACTCCAGTATTTAATGAGTTCTCTGATCTGATATTCTCTGATGCTGAGACAAGAAGCAAGAAGCTCAATTTTCTCTCCAAAATCAGTCAAGTCAGACATAAGAATATGTGACTGAAGAAGGGTAAATAAAAATACATTTTCCATTAATCGACAGATATGAGTTTTGCTGGAATACTGAATGTGAATGGGTTTTCCTCTTCTTTCCTGCAAATACTCTTCCCTCATGAGTCAATGTTGGCAATTCCTGCTGAGCATCTCAAAGCCCTGAGTTAGTTTATAATTACTTTTTTGTTTTCTTCGCAGATGAGGAAAAGAAGTCCTATTTATTTTGCTGTGCTGGATGAACTTCTTATAAAGGCTTCTGCTAGTGGTTTCTAATTTGGTTGCATATTTTTTTACATTTCTTTTTGTCCCCAAAGAACATAAATATATTTAAAGTAGAATTCAGGAATAAAAAAAAAAAAAAATAAAAAATATTTAGATAATTTTTGCAATAGATGGCTCAAATTTGAGAGTTGTGTGAGGCATCTGGAACACGGACAGAGGAGGTCACCCACTACCCAGACCAAAATGTCTTCAGTTTGTTCTCAGGATCTTAGAATTTTAAGGTGTAGTGGTAGAAGTGTTCCCTTTTTGATACAGCAAAAGCAATTTACCTTAGTTACCTTTGTTAATGAGATGCTGTTACTGGCACAGTGCTGTTAGGGCAGGAGGCTTTCAGTTTTTTTTAGTAGTAGACACAAAAATGTTGCTGGACTGTTAAAAATTGTTTCATGCCAGAAACTAGAAGCAGAAAAAGTGCATGACCTGTTGCATGAGATATAATTAAGTTAGGAGCAGCTTGGCCATATCTGAAGCAATAGAAAGCAATTTTCTTGAGAAAGGTTGAAAAAATCCATATTGATCAGTACTAAGTAGTAAAAATTTATTGCAATGTTGTCAGTTGCCTTATTCCAAATCAATACAAATCTCACCAAAAGCTTCTTAAATGCAATAAGAATCTGACAAGGCCTTTTTGTCACAGATTAGTGTTAAAGCAATGAAAAGGCCCCCGAGGAAAACTGTCTCTGACCAGAATGCCAGCTGTATCCCATTTCAGCATTACTCCTTCTGGTATAGGACATCTTTATTGGCATTTTGGAACCCCCAAGAAAAGCTTAGTGTCTTGTCAGTTAACTAATGCAAATGGTCAGAAATGCCTAAAGACCTTACATTCCTGACTGTTTTTATCGAATCATTAAAGTTGTTAGCTTGAAGAAGAAAAAGTCAATCAGCCACCTGAAAAAAAATGAAAGGTTGGATATAGAAGCAATTTTCTTCCTGTTTACAATTTAAAGGGAAAGCTTTCATTAAAATGCTATTTTAGTCAGAGGGCTAAGATCCCATGATAGGACACTGGAATCTGAAATCTGAGTGTAATACTTAGAAAAGCATTCAGACCCTTTTCAACTCAGCTATAATGTAGATTTAGAGGTTGAAAAACTACCTTCCCAAAGCAGAACAATCTAATTTCAGGTAGCTGGGAAATATGACAGCATTCTCTGTACTTTAAGACCAAAGGTATTTCAAGCATTCTTACTGTACTAGCATTTGTTTGATTAATTCTCATGATCAGAGTAGTTTGGACGAAAAGAGATATTTTACTCATGAAGTTATCATGTCCCTCTTTATTTGTGTAGAAAATGTAGACACATATTCATTAAAAATTAAAACATCTAAAATTAGTGGTAAGTACTTATTTGACATTTCAAAACACATCTTTTTCAAAGCTTGAAATAATCTCTTGATTTTATTTGGGACTGGGGACCTGAATGCCTCTAAAGGTGAAGCCACAAAGAATGCAAATCATATGAAAAGACAATGGGCTTTTCTACTAAATCACTTATAACCCGCTAAAATTTGCAGTATTTTTACAGTATAAGGGTTTTTTATCCTTTGTGTAAGACAGTGTTTGTGCAGTAATGTGAATTAACTCCTTAGCTCTTTCAAAATGCACTTACCAAGGCCCTGAGTGTGCAATACATAGGTGTATTCACTTATGCTGTCAATCCACACTTTTAGGACCAGACATTCATCTCACTCAAAAGACAGCAAATAATAGGGAGAAATTACTTCCTAAACCATCTCTTGGGTGTTTCCAATTATACAAGAGCTGCTTCTGTGCAGCTGTGTTCCAACCAAAGCTGAAGAATTTGTCTTGAATGCTTGCCCTCAACTGAGACAGAGAGGCCACTCCATTTCATAGCTGTAGTCTAATACAAACCAGCCATGCACCAATAAATGATAACTTGCTGTTTAGAGGGTTTATAAATAAAATAGTAAATGAAAATGAAAATAGTGGAGACATACTGGAAACATAAAAAAAACCCAAAACACTGGAAATCAGATTCCAAGTCATACACGGAAAGATTTGGTCTCACCAAGTCCCTCAATATAAATGAAAATAGTGCAGAATATAGAGAAAAGGTCCACAGAATAGAAGATAAACTCTCTGGAATGTACAGTATTTAGGAGGAGATGGGGTGAGGTGATAGAAGGATCCCTCCTAAAAGAAAACCCTCACAAAAACAAGTGGAAATGGTATTAAGTGGGATAGAAATTAGCCTTTCTTTACCCTGCTGATGATATGTTGAGCCATTTATCTGACATGGTACAGTTGAAAGACCGAAAAAATTTTGGAAGGCTGGTGCATACCTGTAAGGAATGCAAACACTGAGACTTACCTGTTCCACACAAAAACCCAAACCTCTGAACTGCTAATTATGAACTTTTAAGGTGTGGAATTCTAGAACCTTTCGGAAAGTTCTTCTGTGAGACTGCAGTCAGGAATGAACCAAAGCTGAGAATCCTGCTTCCAATGTGAATTTAAATGTAGAATAAAAGAGCTTCTGCTTATAAGGTTGCGCAAAAAAAAAAAAAAAAAAAAAAAAAAAGACAACCGATATTATATTTTCATTGGAAAGGAAGACCATGATACAGAGGATCAGCAATCCACAAGAAACACAGGAACAAGCCCAACCCTGAAAGCATCTGCAAAGGAAGAATTAGTAAGATTAAAACAGAAGGGTATAGGAGATGTTGAAACAAATCAGATTGATGCAGTGGTTGGCATTTGGAAAGACATGTTGCATTTACAGGGGTAAAAGTATAAGAACCAACAAACAAACAAACCAAAGCAAAAATGAAAACAAATCAAAAAGGAAAAAAACCCAAGACCAAACCAACCAACCAACCAACCAACCAACCAAAAATTTTTAAGAAGTCATCTTACCGACCTCTACTGTGCAAATTACCAGTGGTTTAAACTACTCAGTCCAGTTTAGCATCAGAAAGAGTCAGCAATTGCCAGTCGTGCATCAGAAACAGGAACATTTTCATATTGCCACTATTTTTCAGTTTATCTTCTGTGTAAATTGGCAGGATAAGCAATTTATTTAATTTTACACTGGGCCACCATAGAAGAAGAAGAGTCACTTGGTGAGACACAATTCAGATGGATGAAGAAAGTACAGTGGCTTCAGTTTCAAATTCTGGTGCTAAACTGGCTTTGCCTCGTATAATGACAGACAGATATATTATCTTGGCCTTTTTTAGCTGAAAAACACTGTAGAAAGCTGTTAAGAAAGTGACAACAAGAATTTTAAGTCTGAAATTCTGAGAATTCATCAGGCTTATAGGCCTTTGAATGTCGACATATTCACATTAAAGAAGTCAGAACTAATTTTCATTCTAAATTCTATGAACAATTTACAAAGGGAAAAGCATTGAAAGCAATTTCTAGCATTCAGGCTGATTGTTATGCTTTTTTTCATCTTTTGTCATCTTTTCTTTTATAAGTGGTTAATAAAAAAATCCCTTCCAGACTCAGTCCTTAAGTCAAATGCTTAAGGAGAAATGTAAGGCAGATGAAACACAAGAACTGTAGCTTTGGTTCATATATTATTTTCCTTTGGCCTTCTGGTACAGAATTCCTGAAGTCAATGGCAGAATCCTCTGCAGAGCTACTTAGCTGGATTTAAAATTTCTGTTCTCAAGACATGATGAAGTCAATGGAGAGAGTGTGACCTTGGTGCATCTTTGGGGCAAGAGTGAGACACTGGTGGGACTTGGAGGGGCTCCTCAGAGAACACTGCTTGGTGAGAACAAATCCTGCTCTGCATGACTTGGGATCTGATTTCCAGTGGAGGGGATTTTTTTTATGTTTTCAATACATTTATGGGATATTGAAGTTGTTTTTTAATGTTCTCAGCTGTTTCTCTGTCACCATAAAAATAAAAAAAAAAAAAAAAAAATTCATTAGTTAATAAGTAATGTAGGTAGATACAGAGTAGAAATCAATCTGAGAAACAATAATTTTAACATAAATATACCAGAACATGGGAAGAAACAGTTAAGATGTGATTTAGGAGACTGCTTCCTCTTATCCCTCAGTTAGTGGAAGTCACTCCTTTGAAAATCCCAGAAAGTGACTATGGGAATATTTATTTAACCTTTCTGGACCTTTGTAAGACTTGAAATATTTTTCTTGGTTTCCTAATGAAACACAGGGATTTCATTAACTGAGCATAAATTTTAGTTTCCCTTGCAAAATCATCATAGTATGGCAGAATTTTATTAATGATAATGGCAGCTTCTCATTCTACCTTGTACTGAGAACACACATTATGGAAAACCAGAGTAAAAAAACACAGTTCTTTCAAAGGTGGTGAAGACAAAAATGCATTCAAAATGTTAATCCAGCCAATTTCATTATAGTCAATAGTGGATATGCAGAAATGGGCTTGGGAGAGTTATTTAGTGGGAGGATTGCAGAGACAGCTCTTTTATTGACTGCTGCTTTCATGGAACAAAACACAGAAAAGAGGATTTTTGTAAGTCATTTGTAAGGCATGACTGTCTCTTTAGAAGGTTTAGTCGTGTTAAAGGCTGGATTATGGAAGCATCCCTATGTTCTGTGATGAATTAAAAAAAAATATTTACTGTCTTGGACAATGGGAAGTCATGCAGTCCAACACTAAATAGCATTTGCTATGAACTCTTAAGCTACTTGCAGACTGTAAAACGCATAGTGGGAATCTGTTGGGAAAGAGGCAGATTTCAAGGTCCAAAACATAACAGGTAACAGCTGTTTTGGTCAGCTGTTTAAACTATGGTCAATGTTTAAACTAAAATATACATTTTGTACTGGTGTCTGAGACAGCAAACAAGACCAAAATTCATGACTTAATGAACTTCATATACAGTAATTTTCTTTAAAAACTCAGCATGCAGAGCAACATTGGAAATAAACCTCACATTCCTATTATGAAGTAATTCTATTTCAGGTGTCTGTGTGACAATCTTGGATTTTAACTTGACTTACCCAAGCACTTTTGTCAGATTTCCAGATTCTCCATGTATCCGGCAAATTAATTAAAATCACTTACAGATGGCTTTTATGGTTTTAATATGCATATTGTATTTTTATAAGCATCTTCTGCTATGTCTAGTACTTCAGTAGGGAAATTGGAACACAGCCTGTAGGAATGCTTTTCTTATTGCTCAGATATTTTTACTTCTTCTCATCAAGCTACATCACTGCTTTTAGCAGTCTGGTGAGGCTTCCTTTTGACCATTCTAATTTGAGCTGCTTGTCTTTAATTGACAAAGCTGTGAACGTGTTTTCCAGGGTTCTCTGAGATTTCAGAGAAGCAGGAGCAGGAGCTGTTTTACAGTGAGGCTGTTAGAGAGTGTGGCTTCACTCAGCTGGCTTTAAGGTGCTGTCTTTGCTTGTGAAGCCTTTGAATTTCCTCAGCACTCCTGGGGGATGCAAAAGGCTGCTGTGCAGCCCATGAAGTGTCTACTGAGTTTTACTGGGACTTTCAAAATATCCTGGATTCATGGATAGCTTCAGGAATGGTTGCTTCTTGCCACACAGTTTACCAAGCACCTGTGACTTTAAATTGCATAAGAACCCAGAACTGAAGGAAAATGTGGATATTCACATAACACCCGTGCTAGTTTATCCCCTTACGACTCCTGAAACGCAATTCAGTTGCAAAAATGTTGCTGTACCCTTAGGAAATTATTTCTCTGCCACATTTCATGTTTTTTTGCCTATCATTGACAATTTCAATTGGTGCACTCAAGATGTCCACCCTTGGCAGTGTGGAATCCGATCTCTCGCCAGCTTCCCTACAACTCAAACCAAAACTCTTCCATTTAAGCTGTCTTACATAGTCATATCTGCTTTCTAGACTTGCCAACAGACAATTAGGTCGGTTATTTTTAATTGTTACTATTATTTATTTCAAGATCCTCTATTTATTAATCTGAACTGGGTGAGACAAATATTTCCACCCTTTCTTTTTCTTTTCTTAAATTCCAAATGGTTTGATTTATATATTTTCACATTTCAGATTCCTAAATTGACAGGGTACATAGAATTTTCAAAAATAAACAGAAAGGAGTCCTTATCAGAGCCCTGCAGGTTGATCTCTACCCTTTCCCATGGTAACATTTTTTAGCACAGTAGCAGCCAGCAGAGTAGATAATGGGGCACTTCTGAACCTGAAAATTAGATGCTCTCTGCCATGACTAGAAAAGAAAACTCTCAGAGTGGAAGAATATGAAGAAGGGGGAATGAAGTTAATTTTTATTTATAGTTTTTTTGCTTTCTTTTAAAACGGCATAAGGAAAAATAAATGAATTCGGAACTTATTTGAGAGGTATCTGCATGAACATAGGGGCCTCCCCCAACAAACCTACTTATGCAATTACCTGAAAAGAGTATCACACACTTTTACACTTATTTAACAGTTAGAAAATGTAGTTGGATTTGCTTATTGGAAATTAGTGATTGGTTAAAAGAGGCAGAGTCTCTTTTTTCCTTTCATATAATTCCTGAACCAGGTTGTCTGAGTAGGCAAGAATTTATTTTGTAGATACATTAGCAAAGGTATTGCAGTGTTGCCATTTCCTTTTCACAGTGAAAACACTTACAAATTACAATTAGTATTGAATATGTGAATTTTTCATATATAGCAGACAGGAAAAAATAAAGCTTATGGATAATTCTGTGATGCAAATGAGTAAGAGTTATTTTATTAAAAAAAATATTGGGGGTTCTATTTATTTATTTTTTTTTTTACTTCTTTAAATTTTCGTGTGTGCATATCTGTTAACAAATCAACTGGTAAAAGAGAGAAAAAGGAGAAAGACCAAAGCTTGTATTTTTCATATCAATTCAGAGATGTTTTGTGCCCATAAAGTAAAATAATGAATGATTTTTTTCAAAATTTTCTGAGCAGTGTCTGCTGAAGCTGGGCAACAATGCTCCTTTTCTGATTGACAGCTGGAGCACTCCAACTCTGTCTGTTATAATACAAACATCACACTGAATCTCTCACGAATAGATGTAGTCTCCTTCCCTTTATTAGCTTTCTCATCCCATAAAGTGCAGTCAGGATAGGCATCATTCCTGTCCTTTAGAAAGCAGTAGATTAGTCCATTTCCTCATGGGGCTCTGCAAAGTCCTTCAATAGACGTGACTGGAAGAGGAAGAGGCTGAAGATGGTGGCCTAAGGGAATAAACTGCTGACTTGATAAATCTTTGGGTCTTAAGAGGTCATCTCTTGATGTCTGAAAGAAAGATTGACTTACCAGCAAATATGAGCATCGGTCTTTATGGGTTTTTGAGGTTTTTGTATTTTTTTTTTTTTTTTAAGTAATATAGAAAACATTTGTATATGAAGTACTTATAAATTTTCTACCACTACAGAATAACACTTTCCTTTCTCAGGTCTTATTCAATTCTCATAGATTTTTTTATTCTTTTTTTACACTGTCTACACACAGTTCATGAGATGTGTAGAGAATTTTAATGAGTTTTTACACTAATAAATGCAGCTATAAAATACATCATGAAACAATCCAAAACCCTGTGAACTTTTGATACCTGTGACAACTCATTGACTCTAAAGAGCTTAAACATATCATTAATAAAAATTATGATGTTTCATATCTATTGCCCTGAGATGAAGAATAAATTATAGCTAAGATAAAATGAAATTTGCTTAATTTTCTTTTTCCAGGAGTATCTCCTGACTTGTAAAGCCATACTTAGTTTAATACAAGACAACATATATTTTTTTCATAGGGGATTTTTCACAAACATTTAACACTTATAACTCCTTGATCTTACAACTCCTTAATCTACTGGTTAGTAGATTCTAAAAACTCAAAGCCAAACACTTAGATATGGAAATTGATGGGGTGCATCAGGAATTAAGGGAACAACGGGTGTTTGTGTTTACTTTTTGTTATTTAAATACATAGGTAAGACATGCAAACAAAGAAGTGCAATCTGCTGACTTTCAGACTGTAATTTAAGAAGGATTCCTTTTCAAGACAGCTAGACCATCCTGCTGTGGAGGTTGAGAGCGTGGGTGAGAACACTGAGTTTTGAAGGAGGGACACCTCAGTGGATCTACTGTACTCATTTCTTGGCTGGCTTTAAATCTGTGGGTAGGTTATGCTTTCTAGATATCTTTTGTTTCTGTAACCTACTGCTGGCAAATTTCCTGCTGTTCCTCAGTACTCAGAATCCACAAAAAGCCCTGGGTACTTCTGAGTATTTATGAGTGCAGAAGGCTGTCTAGACTCTGGGAGGAATCTAAAAGTAACTTAGATTCTTGGGGGAAATAACAAAGTGCAGTTCTGTCACAGAACATACTCAAACTCCCATAATCTGTAGATGAGTAGGGAGTTATAATCCAAGGAAGTTTCCATGCAATTTTGAGCTGATTTTTATTTCAATTTGAACAAAGAGGGGAGAAATACAAATGCTTCATATACAGACCATAGTTTTTTTTGACATCTGTGAACAGAATCTGTGACCCACCTCCGTAAAAAGCTTTTTCTTAATTTCTTATTGTTAGGATCTTACATTGTGAAGTGGATTGGTATTGTTTTTGAATAGCAGCTGGCACAATAAATAGTTCTATGCAGTTCTGTTTTAGTTTGGTTTGTGTTTTTTTTTAACATCTCTCTCCTGAGAGCTCTATAATATAAGCCCAGATTGCTGCTGTCCTCCTCTGACAGGCTGGGAGAGAAGTATTGATCTATCATGGGAGAATGGGATGAAGTGACAACAGCAGTGACTTTTATTTGCTCATCTCAGAAAGAAAGTACCAGAAGGTGGTGTTAGCTAATCTCCACACTTAAGTAGAAAGAGGATACTTGAAAAAAAAAAAAAATGTACTTGATTACTCCTCCATTCCAACTTGGGCCAGGGTGTGTTGGCATTAAAGTTGCCTTGGCAAGAATAAGAACACTCTAATTTATTACAGCTTTATATGTACCTGGATTGAGGGAAGGATTTGGGGCTTGCTGCACAACCAGACCTAACAGTGACAGAGATGTTTTATTCACCTTTTCCAGCACCTGACAGAGGTCACAAAACATTGCAAATTTTTAAGGATAATGTACACAGTCAAAGAAAGAAAAACATAACCATACTTATAAAGAGTAAGGTGTTGGGTTTTTGTCATAAGAAAAGGCAGTGTTTTAAATAAAAAGGAAGAGAAAGGTGTGTTCAGGAGCATCAGTGGACATCAGAATTGAATAAAAACCACTTTTTTCTACAAATGTTTTGGCAGAACACAGATTCATGTTGAGGTTTTTTTTTAGAAGAAAAATAGCAAAATTAATTTTTAATTGGAATGTATATGATTCACAAGCACAATCTGTATTTTTTGCTCAATATTGCATTGTGTTCTGCATATACTGCCAAGGAAATTAAACAAAAATAACGTCCCCAAAGATCAAACTGTTACATTTTGGAGAGCAGAGGTACATGAGGGAAAAAAAATTAAAATCTGTTAGTATTCAGCAGGTCTAGCTGAATTCTAGCCCTTACATGTGGAGAACAATTGCTCTGATGCATAGAGACATCGACTTCCACATTTTATTTTACACTGAGTTGTGCCATGCCCTGCTTGGCTCCAGATCTGCAGTGCTCTGCACATGTCTGGATTGCTGCATTCATACTGACTGCAGTGGAGACAGCCAGCTCAGAACAAATTCTAAAATTGGGGCAAAAGTGAAGAATATTAAATTGGAGAATAAGCAAGATAACATGGGAGATTTTTGTCAAAGGTAAATCCACAAAGTGTTGCTGGGTGCAGCAGCACTAACTAGAATCAGGACACAAAAAAAAGACATTATGGCATAAGAACACTTCATGTTTTTTTAGATCTTTGTTCGTCTTTCTTTGCAAAAAATATTTTTGCCTATAAAAAATGTTGCTCACTCTTTCCTGGGGAACACTTCTGAAAGGCAAGGAGACATTCTTATCACTGCTTTATACCATTTTTTGCAAAGTAAAAAATGATCCATTTTGCTAGACAATATAAAGCATCTATCAGTAATCACCAAATAATAACATACTTGATGAAAATGTGAGAAATTTCTTGTGAAAATTAGGGAAGTTTTGTGACTGTATTTTGCTTAATCTTAATTAAATCCCTAACTATCACTTATTCTTATTTGTTACCATCTCCATGACTTTTAGTTGCTGGAGTCTGCTCTTCAGGCTTATTAGCTTTTACTGATTTTTAAAGTAAATCAAACTAAGCTTTTCATTATATAAAAGCCCAGCAAAGAAAGAGGAGAAAGGAAAAAAAGATCATTCTCTATAAACCTCTAAAGATTTTGTTCTCCATATTTAACATTTATAATTTTTTATTGTTATATTTTTTTAATAACAGAGTAGCTGTGCCATTAAAATGACATTGTATTAGGTAGATGCATAAAACTACAGACTACCACTATTCTCAGATTGAAGAATATGATTTGAAAATTATAGTCTGAATTAAACAAAACATGATTAGTCATTCACTCGCCTGCTGACCTCTTAATGACTGTGCTGATAACTATCAGTGCAGAGAGTCACTCCCTTCCTTGCAGACTCTGACTTTGACAAGAAAATGTGGATGCTTTCAATTGATACACACAGGAGGGGGGAAAAAATGGAAAAAAGGGGAAAGGAAAAGCTGTATAAAAATTTGTGAATAATGAAGCAACTCAATAATTCCGGTCACTAATCTCATAACATATATCCAACCTGAAGAGCAAGTAATAAATCATTGCGTCCACATCCAATGGATTTTAGGTAGTATGGCTTAGACTATGAAAAATAAAAATCCATTAAGAAGTTTGTGGGGTTTTCTTTCAAATTCTAATCTTTGCTTAGTTCTCTGAATAGCAGGGAAATGTAATCTCAATTTAGAAAAACCTGCAACAAAAAGTGAGAAAGGATGAAAAATAACAGCAGTATTCAGCATCCTCAATTATAGAATGGTGCTGTATATGACTGCTTTAGATCCTTTGTTTGAGAGGTGATAGAATTTAATTCTATTCTTTCTGTGGAGAGTATGAAAAATTTATTTTAAGGAAGACCTCTAGGAAGCTTTATTTTAATTCTGTTAAAACTTTAACTTTGTATGAAGCAGCCTGGAATGTTAATCTTGAAATTTGCTTCACAAAAAAGCAGCATTTTCTGAGAAAACTGGCCTCAAAGTAGGAAAAAATTGATTCTGCAATGATTCCCTTTTACTACTACTTTGTTTCTGATATACTAAATAGTTGAAGTAATCATTCAATCTGATGTTGTTTCAAGAGAATGAAAATTGATCAATATATCATTATTGATCAGTCACTTTCTGATTGGTTTAGCAAATCTGTGTGTTATTTCTAGCCTCACACAGCCAGTCTAGCCTATCCAGAGTTAATCTAAATAAATGTTTGTGTTTTCTAACTCACAAGGTTACAAATCAAATAGATTATAGAAAGAGGAGCTGAACAATAGCATAATTACATATATACATATATGAAAGCATTTAATATGTTCTTAGAATTGGGCATGAAATTAAAATCACACTTAAATCTCAACATGACATAAAGGTACTTCTCTTAGCAACAGTCACAGTAATGCAATAACCTCCACATTCAGCTCAATTTATGCAAAGCCTTTTAAAATTACAGTTTCTAGGAACCATGCACTATAACCCTGAGTATTTTGGTATTTTCCAATTAAATTCATGTAGGTGTTTTATTAATGAAGCTCTCTAAAACAGATTGAAATACTTTACAACATTATAAAAAAGGCATGTTGCAACTGGTGCATTTAGCACAGTCCAATTAAAAAATATTCGACCCATAGTCCAATGCTTTACCTATTTTTGATGTCTTTTCATACTTTGTGAACCATGTTAAATAAATGTTTATGATTGCATGAGTGCACTCCCAGTTACTTCAGGGTCCTAATTTGCTTCTTGCACATGGAGCACTCTGGTTTGGGTTTTTTTATTGCTTGCCTCCCTGCCTCCCCAAGTTTAGTAAAATGGATTTTAATACCCAGTTAATTAAGAAACTAACCAGCAAGCCGTGATAAATTCATTAGCTTAGAGTGCCTTTAGCATCCAACTTCAAACCTCTAGTGGTTAAAGTGCTGAAAATGTAGTTATTTTATCAATTGCATGTCTTTCCCAGCCTGGTTCTGCGTGGGATGGCAGCTGATTAAGAAACTGTGTCTCAGCAGAACTCTGTTTCTCTTTGTTTTTTGTTTTGTTTTTTTTTCTTTTAAGCATATATCCAGGGGCACATAAATGCATGAGGAGAAGGGTCAGCAACATATGTGTAGCTCAGCCTGGGAGGTCAGATTATTCCAGCCCAACTCAGGTATCATGTGTTTGAACTAATGTAATTACCACATTATCCCATTATGTCAATAAAAAGAGGTGTCAGAAGCTTATTATCTTGCTGCTTCAATGTTACCCTCCTCCACCTCATTTTCTTTTTTTCAGTAAAGTCTTTTAAAGAGAAATAAATTGATTATCAATTTTTTGCTTGCATGCATCTTGGGTTTTAGTCATTATGAGTTGATTTTTATTTTAGAAATTGACTTTGGAATGGAATGGAGACTTAAAGGCTATATGCTAAAGACTGACCTTTTTTGGCTTCAGGCACAGCTGAGAAATATTCTGTGCAGAGCAGATTGTTTTCTTTCCAAAGAAGCAATTTATAGCCACTTTGTGAGTTTGTGGTCACTTGATCACAGACCTCCTAACCTGCTGAGATACTCCAATGTTCTCCTTTAAGAAAAGCCAATGGATGACAAAGTTATGTTTCATTACATGCACCAGGAACTTCCCAAAACCTGGTATCCTCAGACAGAGGAATAACTTTTCTTGGAAGCCTGATGGCCTGGATCACACACATACTTTGAGGAGGGGAGATGAAATACTAGAATCAATCAGTGTTCAATACTCAAAATTCAAAATCTTTAATTGACAAGCAGCAGTGTGAAGGAGCTGACAGTTACTGTTTCCAGCCTGAGGATTGATTCCACTCCTAGATTCTTTGTCTCCAAATCCTCCCAACTGCCTTTCACCTCATCTTCCTGCTGATTCCTATTTCCTCTAGCCTATTCATTGGTTTATTTTACGGAACATAAAGGTATTTTATTTTTTATGAGTGTTCTGCCTTCTGGGGCCAGATGTTCTCCCTGGCTTTGGAACCTCATAGTCCCTGTTGGACTATGTAAAAGTGGACAGATGTTACCTAAGGACATTTCCACCTTTTCAGTACATATATTCATGAGATGAGAGAGCTCACCCAATATTCCAGGAGGAGCCTGCTTGTTCATCTTCACGTGTTCAGAGAGGTGTAAATGATGTTGCACTATCCCCTGTTTAGGCCACAGATTTTCTGGATTCTCTCATGATAATACTGTCATGACCAGTCCAGATGGGTTCAGAAAAGTGCATTCTCTACAGTTTCTTTCCTAGCAGAGTGCAGGGCTAGGATCTGAGGGCCTGATGATAAGAGAAGATCACCAGTGGTGATAAGAAGAAACAGTGGTGATAAGAGAAGACAAATTTTCTTAACTGTAAATGAATATCTAACCCCCTTTTAACATAAATTCCCCCCTCTTTCCTCTCTTCCTCTTTTAAATTTAGGGATTCATGTACCACCGTGAGTGGCAAGAATAAAAGAAAGGGAAACTCACTGTAAATCAGGCTGAAAATAGCATAAAATACGGTTAGGGAAAATCTAGCTAAGAGAAAAGGGAGGGGTATTTTTAATACACTTGTGTATACATATTAAAAAAAAAAAAAAAATTCCAGCCAGTTAAATGCAGATAAACCTCAAGAAATTATAAAAAGCCTAGGATACATCTGTGTTTTGTGAACTAACAAAAATGACAGGCAGTCTGTTCCCTGCTATCATTTGCTCATTACTGGGCCTGAGGATAAAAAGAAGTTGCAGCTTTCTAATCTTCTTTTTCTGGTCTAAGGAATCTAAAATTGTAGATTTGAGAAGTACAGGCAAGTGGGACTGCCCTGAAAACTCAAATTATTAAATAATTATTGATGATTACTCAAATTATTAATTAAATTGATTTTGTTGCTTCTTAATTTTCTTTCTGACTCCTGATCTTCTAGCATGTATCCAGCTCAATTTTACAAAAGGAAAAGAATTCAAAATCCAAGACTATTGCTGATTGCAAACTTTGAACTTGTGAATCTTAATTATTTGGATTAAAAAGTTGCTCTGAGATTCAGAGTAAAATCAGGGAAGATTCCTCATTATTCTTTATATACAGCTGGAAGGAAGATATGTCAGTCATAATGAAAGCAAAGAGATGACCAGGTGAATTTAGAACAAAACAGATTTTTGTCAGCTTAGTGGAAATGAAAATTCCCCAAAGGATCCCTGAGAACAGAACTGGGCAACAGTTGCCATGTACCAGTGTATTGCAGATCCCAACAGTTTCCTATACAATAGTTCCTTCTTCCTTCATGCATGATATTCTGCTGAAATCACAAAGAGACTTAAACGTAAATTGTGTGGTTGATATGTGTCATAGTTGTCATAAATGATAATCTAGTTATGTTTTATATTATACTATTTCTTTTTGAGAAATACGTTTTTGGAAATTTCCAGTTAATCTCTGGGAGGTGCTTAATACTCTCTCTTTCTTCTGTTTTGCCTCTTCTTCTTCAGCAGCAGCTCCCTACCACGTGTAAAAGGCCAAATAAAAGAGCAGCAGAAGGACTGTGGAGGTTTCACCTTTTTAAAGCTGGGGCCAGGTGCTCCCCTCCACTTCCTCCCATATCCAAGAAATTTTTTTTGATGCTGCCCATCTTGAAATGTGGCACAATCCTGGGAGCTGCTGGTTGAATTTCAACTTAAAGTAGCCACAACTAATTAGAACAAAATAGGAGGGGTGGAGGTAAAGGAGGCAGATGGTTGGGTTGGATTTAGACTGGGTGATTTTGATGGGAACCAGGAATTGCTGTGGGGGTGTGATCAACAAAACTGAAAGATAATGTGGGGTCTGCCCTGGGAACAGGGGGAGAAACTTTACAGCATCCATATCTTGTAGTAGGAAATACCAGGCACTAGGCATGACCACAATGTATCCTCTTTGTAATTCTCACTTTAATAAAAATCTTTTCCTTAGGCAAGATAAATAACTGGGTTATTTTTATATAACAATGAGTAATGAATAACTATATCTTGAATTCAAGACCAGTTCTTCTCCAACTTGAATTATTGTAGCTATGTGGAATTAGCTTGTTTAAAACTATGACACCACACTGAGAACCATGTAAATTTGATTCTAATGTGATGGTTTAGGATCAAAACTTTAAAGCAAAAAGAAATATTAGGTTGAGTTAAAAAAAAAAAAAAATCTATTTTTTGACTTCCACTTCGAGTTAGATAAAATCTTTGGATTTTTCAGATTTCTCACACAGAAATTAGCCACATTTGATTTCAAAATATGAACTCAACTTCTTTCCTACATAGCTAAAATATTTTGCTTTTTATATTAATTTTTTTTTTTTTTGGTAAAAGCCATTTTCTATATTGCTGAATATTTTTTTTTTACTTAAATGCAAAGTGAGAACCAAAAATCCCCTAAATTTCAGCTGAGTTGATAATTTTTAACTACACAAATTCAAATTATTCTGAGGTTGGGTGAAGCTGTGCAGATTGTAGAAGCTTGTCAACCACATCCTAAAAGTATTCTGAGTTTGGAAGTAGGTGGTGAAAAACAGAAGGTCATTGTACAAAACCATTCAAATGAATGTATCTCTACATATCTCTTTCCCCAAGAGCCCAGATTTAACAGGATATTATCACTGAAGCAATGCAAATTCAGGAATACTCATCCATCACAGCAAACACTAGAAATACCTGCTGAAATCTGTCTCACAATCAGGGGATTTTTTCTTTTCTTTGCTTGTTTTGTTTATTCCCTAAATGAATTTCTAAATCGATGCTTAGCTAATAACCCATCATTAATCCTACAAGCTGATCATTTCAGCTTGTGAATGCTGTTTCATGGTAAATGAGACTCTTTTTTCCCCATATTATAACAGTGATAGTGTGCAGTAGAACAGTCATTTACCCAATAGCATTCTGCAGAAATAGAACCCTACACTTTCCGCAGTGCATTTTTAACGCCTGTTTTCCTGAAATCCTTGCTCCTGATGGCGAAAGCTGATTTACAGCAGAAACTCACCCTCTTCAGGATTATTGTCAATAAACGTGAAGATGTAATTTCAGTGATAATGAAAGAACATTTTATTGAAAATCTCCAGAGAGTCTGTTTCACAAGATATAATTGGAGAGGGGCTAAGAGTCTCCTGCACCAATTTCCAAATTTAGCATCTCAGCCATCAAGATGTGTATATTTTAAAACTGTCTAGAGGGGAAAAGCCTGTAATATGATCAATAGCACTATAAGATTAGAATGCAGCTCTGCAGAAATGGGGACATAGAGGGGACTGGAGAAGAACTCAAACATTTCAGTGTACAAACTACATCAATTTTGTCAGTGTAGTCTTAATTTTCCCTCTTCATCCATATGTTTGAAACTGCTGGGACAGACCTTCATATTTTGTAATTTGTGCAGCTGTACTGACTATCTTGGTTTATAGAGATTAAGATGCTGCAACTTTTATTTTTTCATTTTTATTTTGGTGGAAAAAGCTCCAACAGTTTGTTGGTAGAGTATGAGTTTTGCTTTCTGACACTTATGTTTCATGAAATACTGCGAATAATGTTTCATGTAATACTGTGAATACCCCAAATCCTCCTCCCTCTTTTGTGGATCTAAGATCACATCTGGAAATGAAATGTATTTTGCACAACTACTACACCTTATCAGTGTATTTTCAGACTTTATCAGGCAGAGTTGCAAAATTTTCTCTGGTTGAATGTTTGTTTACTTGTGTAATTTAATTCTTTACCATTTTGGACCTAAATGATTTGAGCCTTATTTGTCTCAGAGATGGCCCCATTTCCTTCTTCATTAGTGCTTTGGTCCCAAAAGCTGAAGCTGGAGCTCATTATTAAAGAAGACAAGAGATTACTGGCTTTTCACTGAATGGGAATTTCGTGGATGGAATCTCTTTTTCTCCCCTGCTCCAAAATAATTCAAATCAATAGACTCTTAGTCCCATTTCTTTCTTTTAATCGAATCTTTTGTGAAAGAGTAGAAAGGCTGGTATTTGAGAATGAGGAGTCACTTAAATTCCATTTGTCTGCTGATTTGTCTTTTTTTTTTTTTTTTTGGTGTTGATGAAAAACTCTTTTAATTATTTTTCAAAATTATGTCAAAGGCACTGATATTGTTTTTGTCCATTATCTTAATTTAATATATTAATAAAAATTATTTTTCAATATTATTCTTTTCTGTTCCCTTTATCCTATTATTTTTTACTCAAAAAAAAGAAAAAGAAAAAAAATCCTTCTGGTTTTAGATACATTATCTTCAGACTTCTAGAATTAAAGTTGGGGTTTTTTTTTGGTTTTTT
>CM031857.1:8354402-8430256 GCA_018697195.1 Certhia americana | reverse complement strand
AAAAAAAAAGGAAAGTATTTTAAATTATTATAGCTGATAAGAGGAAAAGGATTTTGGAGGGTTTTTTTACAAAATAGGCTTACAAGCTTTGTTTCAAAGGCTGAAAGCACAGAAAATTCTTCGTTTTAAAGATCTTCAATCATTTCTTTTCCATATGATACTTGTCTTTTTTTTTTTCTTTGCTTATCTGTGGAAGGAGGTCAATAGTTAAAACTGATATTCCTAAATCATAGTAGAACAACCTGGGTACTAAATCCAGATATAATGATAGTGATATCTCTGTAATTCTGTTTAGACATTGAGAAATAACCCAGAGTACAGGTGCTTGACACTTAACATCCTGAGAACAGATCTGCTGCTGAGCAAGCCTGTGTGAAATGCACACAGTTCAGATAACCTCATTTTGTGCTGCCATTTTTACACAACAGGTAAAGTCACCCTTGTGAATTTACACAAACAGCTGTCTTTCTTAGAGGCCTTTTAACATTTTTTAGTCATGGTAGCAGTGAGGAAGAGTTATTTTATTTCCCTTTGAATGTTCCCAACAGTGCCTCAAAATTATGGGCTGTTCAAAGCTGATGGGAGGCCCTACAGTGACCTTTGTAAGCATCACATTAGGGCTGCTCATCTTCATCTATATGGTGCTAGGTTAGTCACCTAATGTCATTCACTATTGAAAATATAAGAATGGCACAATGTTGGACTTTTCATTCAGTGGTGCTGGTAGGGTTGTTGGTGGGCTTCTTTCCTCTTTCTTTTTTAATCAAAACATTTAACGGCTGTAGAATACTAACATTGGCATAAAAATAACCAAAAGCAGTCTACCAAGAGGGAAGCTGGATGGGGAGCTAATGTGTGTTGGCTTGATGAAACAGTGAAAAGTCTGGACAGACTATCTGAGCTCATGGGAAAGGGATTTCACAAAATATGGATTGCAAAGGTCTCCACTGTAGCAAGAGAGACAACATTTGCCAGGTTCTTCAAGCAGAGCCTGCTGAGCTTCAGCAGGACTAGCTTGCTTTACCTTAGCCTTGGCTTTGTCAGACCTTACCTGGTTCTTGTAGGAGCCTCAACCCAGACAAATCAACTGCAGATTACTTGGCAGTGAGTGTAATTTGATAAACATTAGTTTAAATCCTTTTCCTATAAAACAGTAAAATGTTACATCAATGTGAAACATCAACGACCAAACTTCAGTATGGGGAGAAAGAAAAGGGAGGAAAAAAAATCACAGTTTTCTCATCATTTCCCTTACATGCCATGCTAAAGATTATCTGGGAATATCTGGATAGCCATTCCATTTTGTTATGACAGAAATGGCAAAAGTAAACAAATGCATGAGTAATGGTGATTGTTCTACAAGGAAATTGTTTTCTAATTGGGTCAAGTTTTAGGAAGATGCTAAGCAATATGAAAGGTTTTAATTTTCTTATAGTTCAAAATGTTAAGTGTATATGGAAAAAAATAAGAGCAGGCAAATGTTAACCTGCTTGAGCTGCTAAATGGAGAATTGACACACATGACCCTGGTAAAGCTTCACACATGAGAAGATTCTGGAATAATAATAATACTGCTCCTTAGAGGGGGAACATCCTCCATTATTCAGCCATTCTACATTATATACAAATGATCTATGCACCCTTTGGGTGATATTTATATCTGAGAGCTGCTCGGGATTTCCCTGTCCTGCTTTGTTGAAAAGAATGTGTGAGGGCGTCCTGGACCTCCACAGCCCATTTTTATAATCTACATATCACAGGAGGCATGAATTTTACACCTGAAATTGCGTGACAGGATCATGAAAGCTGAGTGCCTGGAACAATTGAAGGAAGCTACAATATCATTTTCCAGTTACATCAAATTTTCCTGCCTCAACAAATTCACACACCTAGTTATACATACACAAACACACATATATTTATATGGTTTAGGCAGGAGGCTGAGTGCCAAGTAATTTTTTATTGTGGAAATAGAGCCACTATGATTGTAACTAACTTTGCTTTTTGACAACTGAATTTTTTTCAGATTAGTTGGTATACATGAATAATGCTTCGCTGTTTACTTCTATATTATGACCATTTATATTATGAAACTATTTTGAATTTTTGTCTTTTCAGAGGGAATGCTTGTGACACCAGCTAAGTGAAATAGCTGTCCAGTTTTCCTCAGGCTTTCTATACTCAGTAAAGAGAATCAAACCCATCTCTGAACTCTCCTGCAGAGAATGTGGTGATGGTTTGGGGTATTTTCCCTCTTGATCAGGATTTTATGGAGGCTAAATAATTAATGTGGCAAGCTGAAAAGGTAGATAATACTAGTGGGAATATTGCCCTCTTATTTTTCATCTCCTCTACTGAAGAATTCCTCTGAAAGGTCAAATGAGCTTTTGGATGTTTGGGTTCTTTTCATATTGCATGTTGTTATACACACGCACACGTGTACCTATATTTGTTCATTATTAATGTCTTCAAATAATTAAATATTTGAACTGTCTTATGAATCCAATATCAGTTACTACAGACACTGCTATCCCACTTCTTTCTTGGTGACAAAGCTGCTCAGCACAGTGACACTTTTTCAGGACAATGTGACAGACTATAGCATTGAGAGGGAAAATCCCAACTCCTAAGGAAATATGTTAAGATTGACAAAAGAAGAAGAACGGAGAGACCTTAAATCAAAATAAACCAAAACCAAAACCAAAACCAAAACCAAAACCAAAAAAAAAAACCCAAAATATTCCCAAAGCTGAATGGGATAGGAGGATATGATTAGGATATAATTGCTATAGCTTTTTTCGTGTTGCAAATTTCAGTGATCAATGGTACTCTTCAAAAGATGCCATTGGGGGATTGTTTTGATTTTTCCACAAGAAAAGACTGACAAATAAGTTGCAGGTATGTTCTCAAAATGAAATGCTATTGCTAATTTTTAATTATTAAAAACTAATACCATTATGCAATTACATGTTTCCATATTGTACAGCGAATATTTTCCTTTTTAAGCTTCTCCCTTTAAAGACTTGGCAAGTAAGGTCAGGTGCCTCTTAATGAAAATGGAAATGAAAAGAACTACCTCATTGATTTCTTCTCCTCATCCAAAAATGAGATTTTTTTTTTTTTTAAGCTCTCTGCCTCATCATGATGATTTCAGATAAGCACCTCCATAATAACAGACTAGTATGGAGAGGTATAATGCTTCATTTCAACTATATTCTACAGTAAGTTTATCATAGATTAAATTCACTGCCATGAGACTGGCTACAGTTGCTAAGAGGAACTCTCATTGAAAGGATTCATCAGTGCATGGAAGACAGTGAACCAAATTCATCCCTGCTGTAAATCATCCAACTTTTTTGGAACTGTCTTAGGGAAAGAAAAAAAAAAAAAAAAAAAAAAAAAAAAAAAAAAAAAAAAAAGAAAAAAGAAAAAAGAAAAAAAATCCCACTCCCTTTATCCATTACTCTACAGAAGGATGCCTAGTTATTTTCCTCTTTGTTGCTCTGCTACTTATATATTTCAGTCACTGAGTAGGTAAAGTGAATCATAAAGATGAAGTTGAATATTTGACACCTACTTCATTTATGAAGAAGATCTAATGCAAAGGAATATAGCCCTGAGAATTTTGTTCTGACTCATGAGACAAAGTCTAAGCTTTCCCTCAAAGACTGTAAGATAATGGAATGAAAACAAAACTTTGCAAAAATATTAGTTTAGGAAAGTGCTTCCACCCATTTAATAGAAACTGTGTTTACACAGCAGTTATGTTATTCATGTGGCTGAAGTGCTCATAAATAACTGTTCCTCAAAATGTCACTGTCAATGAGGGAAAATTACTGCTCCTGTTCCAGTCATATGTTAACAGGTTTGATGAACACTGCAGGCTGAGATAGTCATCTAATCATCTCACTTAGAAAAAAAGTATTTTTGCCAAAAAGATGCAGTTCTTGAATTATGTTTGATTTCTGATAGTTTGCTCATCATCTTGGAAAGGGCAAGTTATAAAAGAGTTTTTCATTCTTTGCACAAAGTTAGCCAGAAGGTAAACTCAGGGAGAAATATTTGGTGGTGAGCAGAAGAAAGGCAATTGGTTTCTATTTACCTTGTTCTTAATAATAACACTGAAAAATAAAATGGACAGAGAAGAAAAGACTGCTCTGAAGTGTAAGACAAAGTGCTAATAATCAAATTAGTCCTTCAGTAGACTTAATATAGGTCTATGTCACATTTCACTTTTAAATTGTATGCATCTCTAACTTGAGTCTGCTTTTAATGATTATAAATACTTTGCATAAGAAAGGTCTAAAAATTCACATCTGGGGTTGTGTTACTCTGTTCCCTAAACTAATGGTAATTAAGAACATTTCATTCACTTTGAAATTCTACTTTTACTTACTATTCCCCTTGATACACAACTTTACACTTAGAAAAATCTGTCAGTCATGAAGCACTTAAAAATTGTCAGAATAAGAGCAAAAAAACCAGTGAGCCTTTTTAAAATACACTTGTCATTTGCATGTGTAAGGCAAAAGTTTAATGAGCATTTTGTAGTTTGGATTGGTGATGTATTGACAACACACTGATTTCGTACCTAGGAAGAGTTCTCATTTTTACTTCAGCACCTGGCCAGCCTGACTTCTGTTTATTGCACAGCATAAAGCACAAATCCATTCATTCTGCAGTATTTCCATCTGATATTTTCTGTTCTAATGGAATGACCTACTTTATTCTTTAAGAAACACATCATTGAATATTAACTGCCTAATTTAGCAATTAAATTTTCAATGGCAGAATATAAACTTTAACATCCATATGAGACTTCCTCTTTTCCCTCCCTTCCCTCTGACATGCTGTGCACTTTTGCCTGTAGAGGGTGCAGTACACAAGATTTTAGGTGAGTGTTCAAGGAAAAAGTGGACATTATCTCTGAGAAACCTGTGTGAGATGTTATGTAATCAAATGTGATTGATGCAGCAGTGACCTTCCTCATGTACAGATCTGCTGCTGAACACTCTTGCTCTTTCTGTGAATCTGTAAACTCACCCTAACTCCATCAATATTAAATGGTTCCTTTTGGCTATTTTGTATAAAATATGTATTCAAGTTCTTTGCTGAAACACAAATTAATTGCTCCTTTTGAAGGCAGGATTTACAGAAGGCATAAAAATCTTTGGCATTGGAGATTCAGATTTTATACAATATGATGTTTCAACTATTTGTCACTCCAAATTAAGAAAAAACAAACAAGCAAGGAAACAAAGATCTAAGATTCCATATAAGTTCAACTAATGAACCTTATCCTGCAATCTTAAGAGAATGGAGGTAATTATTCCATCTTTAGAAGGTCCAAATAATTTTATCACCCAGCTGGAGAGTAAAAGAAATATAGGAAAGTTGGCTAAAGTGAACTGAGGAGGAAATTTTCTTTGAATGATGATGCCATCTAAATGACAATACATATTTAGCTGCAGGAATAGCTTCATACAAAGTTGTCTCAAAAAAAATTGGAAATCTCATTATGATTTAAAAAAACCCTTAGAACAAATATTTGTGACTTGTTCTTCTCTGACAGGAGAAAATTCTCTGTCCTACTGCAAATATTTTAACTGGTAGTAGTCCAGAGTGACAGAAGTGATCAAAAAATAATTCTAGTACCATAATGTTTGCTGAAGTACTTAGTGATGTTTGAGTGCTGCATAAGAGAGTCATCACATTGCCTCAGCTCATCCAAAGTATCATTGGATGAGCGGGGTAGAATATATTGAAATGTTGATCATGTCACACATTAGCGAGCTGTGTATTGACAAGCAGCTTCCATACTCAAGGTGTTGATTTTGATTTCTTGTTAAGCCCTCCCAGTGATTTGTGACTAATCTATATCTAATTTAAAGTATTGAATAGAATCTCCCACATCTCTATTTTGAAGGCCATCTTCTTTGATAGAAATGCTTCTGAACTTTATTACTCCCTGATTACAGCTAAGCATGTTGTGCACAAGCCTTGAGAGAGCTTGTCTAACGACTCATAATTAGTTTGATAGCCAGTCCTATTAGAAAATCCACAACATTTTCTTCCCCACCTATTAGTTTTATAGTCTGTGACTGCTTCATGGGAATTGCAACATGAGAAATTGCAAAACAAGCGTTAAGATGAAATTGAATAACGATATTTACTTGTGATTGCAACTGTAATTGTTTAAGTATTGGCAACATGCAGTCTTCAAAAGCCTGACTCTCAGCTGCCTGTTTGATGTCATGATTGCCTCACCTTAGGAGTGTGGTACCAATTTTAGTGTATCTATTTCCCTCATTATTGAATGCAGCTTTGATTAATGTGAATGGCATTGGCCAGGATGCCAGAATGCTCAGTTCTTAGAAAAGCTGCCAGTTTACCTCTAAAATCCTATAGAAAGCTTTATTAGTAGGAAAAAAAATAGTCTTTTTTCACAAAACTAAAGTTTATGTAGACCATCATCAAATTAAAATTATAATAGCAAGAGTGATACAAAGTAAAATATTGAGAGGTATAAAAATAATATAAAAATAGTCTTCCCCACAATTTTTTTGGCAAGATGAAGAAAATATGAAAAAATAGGCAAGTATCTTCCCCCTCTGTTTTGTTTGTAATAAAGATTTGAATGACAGAAATTAAGGAAAACCCTGGAAATCAAGGAACTGTGGTCCCTAAAGCTGAATGGCATGGCCACTGATCAAGATGTGTCTGGGAGGGCCTCGATGCAGAAAACAGATCTGAATTTGCATTCAGAAGGTGAATGTAATATTCTCTTCAGCAATATGCATGTTGAGTAGAGATGGAGGAGAGCAGGGGCAGGGATCCCTTGATCTCTCACTTCTACCTGCTGAGAGCTACCAGATCAGAGTCTGTCTTACCCCAGCAAACAGCAGTTGTTTTATACAAAGTGAAGCAGATTCACAGAGCAACGCTGGCAGACATTCACCTGCTGGCTAGCCTCACTCCTGCAAGACTGAAGTCCATCCCCCTAACTGGAAAGGTAGGAGAGAAATGAAAGTAATCCCTTGAAGCTCTAAGCTTGAAAGTCTTTTTTTCTTTTTCTTTCTGTTATACTTCAGTTTTACCATGTGGCCTGGTAGGGGATTGGATTGGAAGCAAACCTTCAAGGCTTGCTGAGGCTTAGATGTGAAAAGAACGCCTAAGGATAATATTAAGTAACAAAAAATATGGATGCAAAACGACTTAATAGAGATTTCCCCAACATAAAGCTGGGGATGAATTACAAATTGAGCACGTACACTCAGGCAGCTGTAGGCAACAAAAGACTGAACTCCCTGCAAATCTTACACAGAGTGTCCCTGAGTAAAATTTGATGTACTAGATCCTGTTCACAAACTGCTGAGCAGGGGGATACAGATGGTAGATTTCCTCTCACTCACAAAACCAAGAGAGAAAAAATTATCCCAAAATTTTATTACTCTTTTGTTCCTGAGCAGCAGTATACATAACATTTTATCCATTTAAAAAGATCGTAAATTTTCATATAGAGTGATGATTTTAATAAGGTGATGGAATGTTGGCTAGAGTAAAGCAAAGTATTTGCTAAAATGGAAATTGTTTCCTTTGAGAAAAAAAAAAAGCAAAAAACCCCACACCCCACACACCCCAAACAAAACCAAAACCAACAACAACAACAACAACAACAACAAAAACACAACCAAGGAGTCAATATATCTTAGGAGTATGTTCAGTATTTCTGTATATAAGCCACAGTAAGAGGATTCACAGGAATTCACAGAGGAAGATTTGAAGCCTTGTGTTCCAGGTGACATTTCCTCAGGGGACTGCCAGTTCCTGCTGGAGAAGTGAGGATATATGAGAACAAGCTCTACAATAACCTTAGTGGCTGTCTTAAGTTAGCTGTGTAAAATATTCCTCATAATGTATTTTGCAAACTGCTGCCAAGTGCAAGCAGAGGTTTTTGCTCTGCTGAATAAAATTATGTTATTTATGTAATTTATTTTTTTATTTTCCTATATTCTTTCATGGTTAATTATTTTTCAGGAAAATACCCATAATGCCTTAGAGAAGGTAACACTTATTTCTCTGAAGAGGGCAAGCAAAAAGCTCCCAGACTCCACAAAGGGCATATTAAATGTTGCAGTTAAACCTGTTCAATGTAAATTGTAGTGGGCTGACCCTGGCTGGATGCCAGGCATCCACCAACGCCTCTCCATCACTCCCCTCCACAGCTGGACAGAGGAGAGAAATTAAAACAAAATGTTCACAGGTTGAGATAATGACAGAAAGAGATCATTCAACAAGTACTGTCATGGGCAAACCAGACTCAAATTAGAGGTATTAATTGAATTTATTGCTAGAAAAATCAGACCAGGATAAAAATAAGATCTTAAAAACACTTTCTCCCTCCCTTCCTCTGCTTCCCCCTCATTCCTTCCCTATTCTACCTCCTCCCCTCCAGCTGCACAGGGAATGGGCCCATTACAGTTTAGAATTGGTAAGCCAAATACACAAATTAAAAGAAAGAAGTGGAAACCAATTATTGCAGCAATTTCCTATATTAATGTATTCTCATTTTTCTGCTGGTGTTTCTTCCCCTTACTGATCTACTGGATAAACAAACATCTACAGGGTTAAAAAAAAAATAAAATAAGGTAAATAAAAGGAAAAATAAAACGGTTCTGTACTTTGGACAAGCAGTGGTTTCAGTACTCCTAGACTAAGGAAGCTTTTTGGTTTCAAAATCAGAAATTCTCAAGAGTTCATCCCTCAGAGAAAATAAGTAAAGGGTTTCAACAAGGCAAAGACTGAGCATTCAGGACATGAAAGGGACCCCATCAGCTTACAGGAGACCCACTATCCTTCCCTCCCAGTGCCTGCTTCTTCTGAGGGCTTGCCCAGCCACACACATTCACTGACTTTCCTGTCTCAGGAGATTACTTCTGTGAAAGTTGTGGTGTCCTCTGACAGCCAGAACCAGTCCCCTCAGTTCTAGGCAAGTCAAGGAGACAGTGTTTGCTGTCCAGCTGGACCAGGCAGCTCCAGTGAGGGAAACTGCCAGGAATGCAAGGACCCCGCACTGTGCAGTGACCTTATTGTCACAAAACAGGAGAGCAGAAGATGCCATGAGAAATAAGGTTTTGTAAAAGGTCATATATCCTCTTCTGGGTGTAGATGTGTCTGCTAAAAATTGTCTGCCTATAGTAGCTAGTGAATTTCCAGCAAGTGCAACGACTGCACAGCTCTGACATTTATACTACAGCTTCTAAAGAGAATGTAAAGCCAGAGCAATTAGGCCATGCCTGGATTTGCCAGTGTCTTAACCTAACTCCATTGATCTGCCTGAAGGAAGTGTTAAGACAATGTTAAGGATCTATATTTTCTCAGAAGCAGTATAGAGTTGGGTAGCTTAGAAACAGAAAAGAATAATTTCTCCATTTCTTCAGGATTTCTAGGTACCCCATGTTGCAACTGAGCTGCCAGGTTAATGAAATTTCTTGTCTTTTGAGATGCAGAAATCCTAGACATAAAAGCTCTGCCTTCTGTATTATCCATCCATCCATCCATCCATCCATCCATCCATCCATCCATCCATCTGAAATTTCAGAGACAGAAGTACAGAAGCCCAAACGTTGACCATATTGAAGGAAGTCAGAACATTACAAAGATATTCCTTAATATGTATCTGGTATAAAAGATGAAGGGGGAGGTGGTAATGGATTTTCTTGTCTCTAGGGATTGTATTAGGAAAGAGTGAGATTGCTGGTCTCTCCCTTGGGATTGTCCCAGTTTTGTAGCATGTTCATGGCATTGTGGTGAGCATGTGTTCTGTGGATCATCTGAAGAATAGTGAGAGACAGAGATGTTTAAGAATTGGAAAATTTAAAATGTTAACACGAATTTATTATGCAGAGATTTAACCATTTCACTCATTTTCCACCATTTTCCTCCTTTTTCTCTCTGCCTGTTTACAAACATTTTCTTATAAAAGCGGGAAGTGTAGGTTTAGATGGTTTCTATGGTTTTACTTGGATTTTACTGACAGAGAAGTGTGTGTTGTGCTTTGGTTTGGCTCAGTGCCAGAGCAATAGTGATTTACAATGCCAAACTGCAGCACAAGCCTATTTTGAATGACAGACTAAAGTGTGTGTAGGGATGTGAAAACAGGTGGTCTGAGATGTCTGCTATCAACAGAGCATCTGGTCACTGGAGTGTGACTGCACCGTACTTTGTACTCCTAATCTAGAGTGGTACCAGCAGTCAGTGAAGAAACTGGCATGTTTTCCAAACTTTTCATTTTGTAACCTGTCCGGAGAATCGAAATACATACCAGTGTTTGTTTCATGGCTAAAAATGCTTCAGCCCGTCCATAATTTCTTTACATAATATATATTCCTTAAATGGCTGGAAATCAGATTATCTTCAAGTGAGCCAGAATATTTATTTGTACAATAGGGTTTTGCTTTCTTTTGTAAAGACACACAGCTGTTACAAAACATTACAATGCATTTTAATCTCTTTGTTCACTTATAACTTACTAGATAAAAATGCTTTTATCTCTGCCTAATGTTGCAAGGTCTATTAATATTAAGCATATTAAATCCATAAAATAATTAAAATATCCTTTGAGGATGAATACCCTTTCTGTCTTTGTAGTCAAATGCTTGTTGATAACAATCTATCAGCATTTTTAAAAGGGTAAAGAAGCTTGAAAGGCTTGAAAACACAAGAGTTTATCATACACTGAAAGATGATAAATAGGCCATGGTTTAACCCAGCAATATTTTTCAGTCATGTTTTCATTAATAATTTCCTTTAGAGTGTGACTCTCCTACCAACATCTGTATAAGAGAGATTTTTTTTTTTTTTTTTTTACTATAAATGTGAGAAGGACTGATGAGGAAGTCTATCATGTGCTCTGTGTATAGGATTCCAGAGTATCCCTACTCACATTAAATACAGACCTAAAAAGATTAAAAAAACACCCAAAAAAAAGCAAGTCTCGAATAATTTATGAGACAAATCCTATTTTACATTCTTACATGTCTTCTGTTACTCTGAGGACAAAGTTAGTTTTGTTGTTTCTAATCATGGTTTGCACTCGTGAGGACTGTCCAGAAAGGAATAACGGTCCTAACACTATTCATTTGCCCTTGTAAACAAATTATTGTAATATCAGGGAGATAACTGATGAATATGTATCTTGTAAAAAAACCCCAAATAACATAGATGCATTATCAGGAATTTCTTTCTGTTCATAAAGAGGAAAATTATTCTGTAAAATACAGCCATTGATTGTATAACATCTGATTGCAGAGACCATTGCTTTTCATTGTGCAAAGCTGAAGATCTTTCCCTTAAATTTCAGAGACTGTTAAAGGAGATCCCGTAGAGTTATTTGCCTTCAATCATATATCGTTTACAACCAGTGGATCAAATTCTTCTGTCCAGCACACATTCAAATTCCCAAGGCACTGGTCCAAGGTGTTTAATAAAACAACAATACCCAAAAAAACCCAAACAAACAAAAAAACCCCCAAACAACCACCCCCCCCCCAAAAAAAAAAAAAAAAAAAAAACACCACCAAAACCAACCAACCAACCAACAAAACCCCACAACACTCAAACCAGCCAACAAAAAACCAACCAAACAAGCAAAAAAAAAAAAAAAAAAAACCCAAAAAAAAAACAAACCAAAAAAAAAACCCCCAAAAAACCCCAACAGAACAAAAAATCCCAAATAGTTTTTGGTATCTGATTACAGTAAATACCTAAGTGGAAAGAGGAGAATACAGCTACTACCCTCTCTTCCATAATGAACAGGACAGAGATGAAAGCTCAACTCCAGTCAGCTTGAAATATTCCAAAGAAATAAGCAACATTTAGTTTCTGTTACAATTTGAGCTCCTATGAACCCTGAAGCAAAGCAGAATGTGAGAAACATAGGGTTCCCCAGCAGACAGAAACCACATTTCTGTCTTTCATTCCAAAATGCTCTTTGGCTGGATTTTAAAATGCCGTGTGTTGTTTTGTGAGATCTCACTAAGGAATACCTGTCAGCACTAAGAATTCAGCCTTTTAAGATGGTACAGCATGTAGGTGTGTGCTTTCCTTCCATCAAATAGCTTTGAAACACCAAAGGTCATTACCTGCTCTAGTACCAGAACTCCTGTAACATGCTGGGGTGTCTCAGGTACCTCTGTGTGCTCTTGTTACCTTTTTAATGGTGACAGCTTCATGGAGGAATGACTGTTGGACTGAGGTGTCTCAGGCATTGCCCCTGTTCTTTGACTGAGAAAGATTTTCAGGCTTCTTACTTGGAAATTTCAGCTATTTTTAAAATGAGGGGTTTCTTCCTATTAATGCATTGCTATTGACAAGACAATTATAAAGCATGCAGGAAGGGCACCACCAAGACAGGGTAGCAGGGTGAAAATAAAGACAAATGTTAGTCAATTTACAAAATATATTTCCATTTCTGAAAAACCGCTGAAATCCAGTAACACACAGGAATAACTTGTTTGGATAGAACTCTAAAAAAGTATTTTTTTAGGTCTGTTTAAAGATTTTTTTTCTCCTTTGCACTGTCTTAATGAAGCGGGAAGCAAAATATGTGAACCAGGGATGGAGAACTGTGTGCAAGACAGGTCTGGTGTGCTCTTTGCTATGGGTAATTTTCAAGCTGTTAGCAGTAACAATGATTTTAAAATAAAAACAATTAATTGCTGAGTTAATCTAAAGCTTATTTTCTCTGCTTTAAGATAAAAAATAGATTACTTACAATACCTAATTAACTAGAAACAGCATTTCATAGAAGGAATGAGGGAAGCAAATTGTGAGCAGTTACTATAACAATTAACTGAAACATTAACATGTTTTAAAAGGCTTATGAGAGGTCAGTGATGAGTGGCCTCTTTCTCAAGGGTCAGTATTAGGCTTTCAGCTGTTTTACATCTTTGTCAAAGCTCTGTGGGCAGCAGGTCAGGAGAGGTGGTCCTGCCCTTCTCTGCTCTCATGAGACCCCACCTGGTATGCTGCATTCAGCTCTGGGTTCCCAACATAAAACAAGGGCTCATTAGAACAAATCCAGGGGAGCCAAACAATTCCAGGATTCTAGTGAAACAAGACTGATAGATGATATATTTTAAATACCTGAATTGATCTGTATATTTTTATGTATAAATAGATTTCCTTACCTTTTTAAACAATGATATCGTCTCTAATATACTTCAGTGCTCAAGTCAAGATCTTACATTATTTTAAAATATTCTTCTTTATTTTTTTCAGGAGCTGTGTTATGAATTGTATCTTGCATAGAAATGTAACAGCCAGAGTAATAAGTCTGGAAACAGAATTCATCTTACCTTCTAAATTAGACTTTTATAATAAATGGTAAATTGAAATGCCATTACAAAAAGGTTACCATCTTTTATTACATGAAGTTAAGAACTTAAATTTTACTAATGGCACAATTTTCTCTGTAATTCATCTTTTACTTAATAGCATATAATTGTTGAAATAACGTTTTAGTCCCTGTAAAAAGAAGGCATTGTTAGCAAGGAAAGTCTGACTATTAGGCAGCTCAGGAAAGCTCAGAGTTGTCTTTTTCAGATATTCAGATATATTACTTCTTATTTCATTAAGCCACAAGAGCATATAATTTTCTACACCAACAACTGATTTTTATTCTGGCTGATGACCTCAATCTTTTCACCTCCTTTTTTTTTTTTCAGCAAAACACTTGGGGTGGGGGCTTGTTTAAAATTCATTTTCAGTTTGGTGTAGGGGGCTTTTTTAACTAATCTTAATAAGGTGCTATGAATGCAATTTACTGGAATAGATTGGTAAGTGAAAGAAAAATGTGCTCAGAATTGCAATTAAGCCTGATAAGTGCCTATGGACAAGAATGGGAAATTTTAAGCTTAAAACTTCCAAACCCTCAGGTCTACTCTGTCCTCAAGGGACAAAGTCTCTCAGTATGCATAAACTTTTTAAGTCTTGATGCTTTTAAAAATGCCAGTAGGAAGATCTTACTTAAATGCTAATCCATTTTAGATCCACAAAATATATTTGGGCATCTGCATTTCTCTTAGTGTGCACCATTGAAGATGTACCTTACTGTCTGGGGATTCATAACCTGCATGTAGAATTTTTAATTCTCCTGAACATGGCTACCCTGCCCCAGCACAATAAAATTCCCCACAAACCCAATCCTTTCCCTTTAAATATGATGATGGTTATGCTGCCCATCTGCTGTACAGAGATTCAATGGTTGGGCTTAGGAAGTGGGGAGAAAGGAGAGGAAGTCCTGCTTATTTTGATTGCTTATCTCATCTCTGTGACTGACTCACATCTAGCAGGGGCTGTATCCTGAGCTGGCGTGCTCCCAACACCCATCAGGGAAAAACCCTGTTCCCCTTGGTACCAGCTTGGGCACCCCTGCATGGGACAGGCTGCAAATATCACAGGGACTAGAAGAATACCACCAGGACCCTCTCCTGCAAGCAGAAAAGCTGCACCTCTCTGCTCTGTGAGCCATTATGTATCATATCCAAAGACTTAATGCAAATGTATAAGCTGTCCCTGGAGCTGGAAAAAAAAAATCTATAATATGTCTATTGCTGTAATATCTATGTGCCAAGTGCAGGCATTTGTTTGATTTGGCCTGGGGCATTTTTATCTGGCATGCTCTCCATTTCATTTTTCCCGCACTGTATCAATCTTAAGGCTCCTTTGGTTAAGGAAAAAAAGAAAAAAAAAAAAAAAAAAAAAAAAGAAGAAAAAAAAAAAGGAAAAAAAAAAAGGAAAAGAACAACTAAAAAGCATCTACGATTCCCTCGTTATTGCTTTTCAGCTGAGATTCAATAAAAAAAAAAAAAAAAAAAAAAAAAAAAAATCTTATCCTCTACTGAAAATGTTAATACCAGTATGACAGCAACCCTGCTGAAAAGCTGGAGGAGAGGTTTGGCTGTTGTGATTTCCTGTGAAATACCCCCTCCCTTCCCCTCCCAAACTTGCTGTCATTCACCTCCTAAATAGCGGGTGTTTCAGCTGACACACGCTTCACTGAGCAGTGTAGCTTGGTGGCATCCCAGTCCTGCCACGTCATGTCAGCTGAAATTGCTGTGTTAGAATGCAAATTAACCCCAGAAACTACAGGTATACGTTTGATAACTGTATATATATGTTCCTTTCCATCTAGGGGAGGAGTCCTGGATGAGATTGTGTTGGACACCAGAGGCGAAGCTAACTAGCATCTCAATTTACCATTGTATTACCTGTACATTTTAGATGGAAAACAAAAATCTTATTAGGCCTCCGGGTAACAACTACATGTTATGTGAGCAAAAAAGGCAACTGTTTTTAAGCTAAATTGCTAATATATTTTTCCAGGTAATGTTTCAGTCAAGATCTTACTGCAATTAGCCACAAAATGATGCAAAAATGTCCTAACCAAGTGTGGGGACTAGAGGAACTTTCATGGTACAAGGAAAGAGAATTATTACAGGTTGTCACAGTATCAGCAGTCAAAAGATTTACAGCAAGGTTATAAAATAGTTTTAAATATTGACCCAAATTAATTCAGTGCAAAGAGTCACCCCTGTTATTCAGTGAGTGTTAGTTTGGCCACAGGACAGGTTTGGCACAGACACAAGATTCTCCACAGACTCCTGTCCATTAAAGTGGCAGAAACACTGAAATTAACACACACTGTAGTGAAGGAAGAAGTGGGTTTATTTGTCTTAGTTTAATGGTTTTCTCTTCGAGTAAACTCTCCCTCATGTTAGGTAAATCTAAAACATTATTGAAGGATCTTTTTCCTCTATTTTATGCATTTTTTCATATGACCAGCTTTATATTTTATGGCAAGAATCTGAGAGTCATTAATTTCAAATGGCTGAATAAACATTTCTTTCTTGACAGGAACTTATTTAAATGCATTATTTTTGGCATTAGACCCAAAGTTATGTTTGTAAGGGATGGCAATATTCTTTGACTCTTTATTCCCCCCTCATCTCATCCCAATCTGGCATAATTCTCCCAGTCTCTTGGTTTATCTTACCATAGATTAATAGTCAAACTTTAAAGAATCAAAATTACTCACGCCTAGAAATAATAGGTAATAATTTGCTTAGAGCTCTTTGTTAGCTAGTCTCTGATATTTAGCTGTGCCCCCTTATATGCAGTCTCCACAGAGTAGACTGAGCCAGTAAGAGAACATTTTTAATCTCCTCATGTCATCAGCCTAAATTGTGACGAATGGTAATTTCAGCAATGGAGACCTGCACATTTCAATTTTCAGTAATAGATGTTAAATGAGCAGTAGAAAACTGTTTGAATGAGTCTGTAGTTATCCCATGCAGCTGCTCATTGCTCCTTAGTTTAAGTTTCTGATTATTTTCCTTTGTAGAGGTATTTCTGCAGCTCTGCTGGCTCTATTTGCCTGTTATTGTCTGAGATCTAATTATAAATCTTCCCAATATAGTTAACTTGTGTTGAGGATTTGAAGAAAATATACTCTGTGGGAAGAATGTATTCGAAGAGGGGAAAAAAAGTGATTATAAAACATTGTTTTCTAGTATTGCTTGTGTCAGTTCTGAAAGATATAAGAGAGTGGTCAAAAAAAAAAGGAGTAAAAGGAAGAAAATACCCCCCAGGAACCCTTTCTCTTGTTTCCAGATCTGAGTTAGCACTTGCTGACAGATGTACTTACATACTGTCTGCTGTCCTCTGCCAGTACCTGTGAACAGACAGTGATCACAGGCAAAGGTTCATATAATTGATTTTATGTATCAATTGAATTCATTATTTTAAATATTTAAATTAAAAGATAATGATTGTGATAATAAATGTATGATTTCTATTTAAAGTCTTGATTAATTACATTTAAAGGCATGGAATTATGGGGAAGACAGTATCTGGATCTGCAGTTAATGCCTCCATTTTGATATCCTTAAAAAAAATTATTCCACCCAGGGTCATGAATCATCATCATTAGGCTGCTTTATAAGCAATTAGAAAGGTCAAGCTGACAAACTGTGCTTGGTATGAGACACTTCAGGGAGGTGTATGGAGATGGATTTTTCTAGCGGAATGAATGGATCCAGGAGCAGTCTACCACACCTCATGGGGCATGCAAGGTTAGACAACTTTACTCTGAGACACTCCTGTCTTAGGCACGTTGATTCATAGCCTAGAGGTCAGACAGATGAATTAGGGGTATATTTCAGTCAGCAGACAGGCCTAGTCAGGAGACAAAGACGTTGAACTTACTTGTCACCTTCTTGGCTTTATTACTTCAGGATCTTCCACTTCAGCAGGAGAACCCAGCTGTCCTGCTATTGTACCCCGAATGTTATATAGTGATTTATACCACAACAAAGTGAGCAAACTACCTGCTTAATTCAAATCTCCAGAGATACTCCCTGAATTTAGATCTGTCCTTTTTTTTTTTTTTTTTTTCTTTTCTTTTTAACTAAGTAGAGCTCAGCATGAAGCATGTAAGGGAGAGAGGGACAAATGGGTACAGATGAGTTGTCAGAAGTGGGTGATCTTTCTGTTTCCAACCTGGGTGTCCATCAGCCAGCCCTTGTCTTCTCCCACAATCTCTAACATCCAAACACAACATGGGGTTGCAAAGGAAGCTCTGCAGAAGAAGAGCTGGCATTGCCTCCATTATGGTGCCAAGGACAAGGACATGAAGACTCCATCTTACAGGGCAACTTCAAGAACATGCACAGATGATGAAATGTCTGACAGTCCCACCACTACATCTTCCAGGGGGTTTGTCTGCCAGGGGAGGATTGCAGCGACACCGATGAGATCTTGAAACTGTGCTTTATTTGTGCTGGTTGAACATGCACATAGATTATTTTTAAATTGAAAAAGAGACCAGAAACAGAGAAATTGCAGCAATGGTTGTTTTGGGACCATGATTTCTTGTCACATTTGAGAAACCTGTAGTGCTAGTAACTGATCTGCTTTATGTGTATGAGCACAAAGCTTCTAGTTTTTATTGTAGTGGAGTGCTTTCAATTTAGAAAAAAATCAATCAACAGAAACAGTAAATGGCACCAAGCTCCACATTTCTCTTTGGGAGCAGCATTATAACATTTAGTCTTGCTCAACAAGAAGTTTTATATTGCTTTTGTTTATATACAGGATAATGTAATGGGGACACAGGGCCTCCGTTTAGAAAGGTTATTGACACTCTTGGTACTGTGTTGGCATTTATTCTTTGGATTTTATTGCTTCTGATCTGTGGTATTTGTGTCTCTGAGGTAAGGACTTTCATCTGTGATACATGATCATAATTTACAAGCTGCATGGCACCCTGATGTTGTCTGCAGAAACAGGAAATTAAACAATTAAACAGAAGGCAGATGTGAAAAGTAAAAAAGGTACTCCCCTCAGTACATTTATTTTTCAGAGGAGGTCAGAGGAGGCTGAAAGCCACTGCTGGCTGAAAAATGGATGACTTTGGGTGAACCAAGATGCTTTTCCATAGATGGGTATGAGAAAATGGCAAAGCACTCCAGAAGGGGAATAAACCTGGCAGAATATGAATTCAGAATTTAATGGAAGTGTGAGCTTCCATGTTTCTTTCTTGCATCCAGCTCTCCTGAACCTGTGTGAAGCGGCTGAAGTCTTTTGTCACAGACATTCACTCCCCACTCCCCAAGCTGTCTGAAGTGACCATTGCCAAGCTCCCTAGTGATTATTTTAACTGTAATAGCAATGACAGATCACTTTATTAATTGCAAATTGCACTATCTGAAGATGGTGACAACAGATATGGAGAAAGGAACAGAATATCCTAATTTTTCATAGCATAATCAGTCTGTTTGGAGCCCCAGATAAAAATAAATTACCTCAACCTTACAATACACTTGACATGTATTTATTGCAGCATTCTCTATCAGCGAGTGCCATACCTACATGAGCAAGCTTCTCTCACATTACCCTAAAACGTGGAGGGGAGCCTTAATGAGAAAGAGCAATCAAGGCAGGGCTGCCCTGGGAGCTGGGTTTGGGTTCCAGTTGCTGCATGCCACCACCTCTGGACACTGCCTTCCTCAAGTGCAACATGCCCAGGGAGGAGTCTGTGACAAACATCCTGAGGGGAAATTCAGGACAGAAAAGGATTTTGCAGTCCTTCAGTGGTAGAAGTTGACTCAATGGGTAATATTACCTGAGAATACCAAATAGTAAAAAAGAAATTTCTCTTGACTTGCAGAAAGAGGGAGAACAATTCCAGGGACTTGAGAGGGAAAGCTGTCACCGTTCATGCAATTTGGAAAAATTGAGGGACATGCCTACAGACCCACAGTTTATGTGTTCTCAGAGGCAAAGTTCACAAGACTTTCTAATGGAAGTAGACAATTCCTCAGTTCCTGTTTGCTGCCCCTGTTTTCACCATGTCCTGAATTGTTTGATACAAAGTCTAAATTAGTCTTGAGAAACAGGATTAACCTTTCCAATCACATTTAAGGTGAAATTGCTTAACTACAGCACACAATGTCATGCTACAGATAATCCATGTGCTTGATTAATGCTTTTATAATCAATTGCTGTCTGGAAGTGACTCCTTCCCATCACACTCTTCACAAAAAGAGCAGATGGTATTTAAAAGGTTATGGCAAGAGGGCATTTCAGAGGTCAAATAGAACATCGATCAAGTGGGCAGAAAAATTGCTTTTTTCCTTCCCCTTCTTATCCTCACAATCCATGAGGGAATGTGGACTATGAATTATAGTTTGATCTATAGTTCAAGCACTAAAATGTTTTCTTGTTTCAAATTTCTGTGTTGTTTTGGGTAATGAACCTGGAAATTGGATTCCCTTTGTGCCAATAAAAAATTGTGCCCAATACATGTATCTCAGCAACATAATTCTTAGACCCACAGAGATTTGCCTGCTACTACCTTGAACACAGTCCTAACTTAATACTGGTGCTTAGTAAAGGCTGAGTTAATACCCACAATGTCTTAGATCAATTTTTAGCAATAATAGGGACTCTGTGAAACAAAAGATACTCTCCACTTCCATGCTCTTTTACAAAAAACAATTTTAAAAAATGATATTGTAGGACTTATTCTCACTATTTCCCATGTACATAGTTGGTTTTCATTCTGTATCAGAGTCCAAGGAGAGGTATTCTCACCAGGAGTGAAGGTGTCAGGGAGACTCCACTTTTCAGTGAGGTTTCCAAAACTGGAATTCAGGGGTCTGCCATGTGGAATACATAACATATATTAGTATCCTTCTTCTTTCCCTTTCTATCTCCTGTCATGAAAGTAATAGAACAGAAAATTGTTTATGTTTTCTAGTAATTTTTGAGTTTTTACTAATAAGAATGCAATTATTTTCCTATTGGTTTGGGCACGAATATTAATGTCTTTATTGCCTAATAAAAATGCATTTATATTAATTGCCATATCTTTTCCTCCACTCGTTTTTCATGATTTCTTTTTGTGGTTGCACAGGTTACTGTGGCAAGTGAACTGTTCATCCTGACTGGGTATCTGAAGTAGATTTTCATTTGGGAAGTGAAGATGCTATAATCCTTCTCTGTGATCAAAACCAGGATGGATTGGATAAGATGTTTTTCAGGATTTTAGCTTATATTTGAGAGCCTGAGATCCTCAAATCTCTTTTATGCACAATTCTCACTAAATTCAGTAAGTAACCTGAGGAGCTATTAACGAGATAGAGGTTTTTATTTATCCACGAGTAATTAATACTTTATATTAATACCATATATTGCATCAATAAAGCTGTTAAACATGAACTTTTAAAAGGCAAACAGAAGAACTTGATGGAAGCATATTAGTTCTCTTAAAGTGGCATCTGGGTGTCTTCCTATCCAGGAGTGCTATCACTGGAACTGTCAGTGTATTTTAAATAGTTCTAATACACACAGTCATCTATAATATGCTGGCAGACCTTTTGATATCAGTTTTGTAGTTTAATTTCCTTTGATTTATTTCCAGAGTGTATGCACATTTTTGAAACAGCTGAAGTCTATAAGGCGCTTCAACTAAGTTATGTCAGCACTGTATATGAAAAATAACAAAGGTACAAATGCATATATTGTGTGATTTTTCTCATGATTTACTGTCCAACAGAGATTAAAAAAATATGGGTGAGGTACTTCTTTTCATCATTTAACTTGAGGTTCTTAAAAGGTAGCATACAAAATAAAGAATTTAAAGTGAACAACTGTATTGGTATAAATGAGGAGTTAGGAGAGGTTTATTTCTAGCATTAAGTTAAACACACAAATTTCCCAGAAAAAATGAGTCCTGGAGACTGGCTGCACTTCAGGCATTCTTCATGGGGATTCTGAGTGGGAAGACAGTATTGGTCCTTCGCAGAGAATTTGTGTCAATTGCCTTGTTATGACTGGGACCCAAGCAATCAGAATTGCCATATTAAATGCAAATTGATAAATAAAAGCATTTATTACCAGTCCAAAGGCAAAAAAACAGCTGTGAAAATAATGCCAGATGTATTGACAGCACTGTAGTATTTTTCACAGAGTTTAATATATGTATTTTATGGCTAATCCTTTAGAAACTTCTAAAGTAAATCTTTTATCTTCTATTGTGTGTCCATATTGATCTGCTGTTGAAGTGTTGCTTGCAGCTGAGAGGTGTTATTCATTATGTTTGGAAGCTGTTTGATCAGAGAAGAAAAGAATACAGCATGGTTTCAAGAGAGTGAGAAAATCAAATGAACTTATATAGATGAAAAATAAATAGAGTGATGTGCTTCAACTTTCTGTTATTTATTTTTCAGAGCCTTTTTTCCCTGAAGAGACCAGTGAACCTTCAGACAAATTGACAATGTCTAAAGTAACCTAATAAAAAGTCAAAGCCATCTACCTTTGAACAATAGAGTTGTCTATAAATAGAAATGTGCAATTTCAGCCCTTTTTCCTCATGTTTAAATTCACACCTTAGTTTTCTAATTAGGAAAACTGGATTTTACAGAGACTTAAATGATGCTCTGAATGAAGTAATATAATCATATGTACAACTGAGATCTGATTTTTAAAAATTTGTTGTAGTTGAATGTTGACTATTCCTCTGAACGTTAAATGTGGCACAAGAACTTCATACATACAGTCAATCACAAAAAGAGGGACATATAGAAACCATTTAAAGAATTTATTTGTCTTTCCTCTAACTAAATCTATTATACCTACACAGGCTTCCCATTGCTGACCCTGCTCTGTCACTTTCCAAGCCATAGCTCCCTCTCACCTTTGATAACCATCCACAATCAATCCAACACGTATGTCTTTTCTTTATGGTATGACTGACAGTACCCAAAGGTTTTCTTTTCTGGTGTCTCCTGTTGCTGATTTTAGACACAGAATCAATCACCAGGGCTGTCACATGTATCTGCTGAGTGATCGCTCTTCTGCACCCTCGGAGTATTTCCTTGGCCCAATTATATTCCTGCCTGGGTTGTTTGTTCCTCTCTCAGAAATCCATAATACACTACCCAGTGGAGAGGGGAGGGAGGAAATGCCCTGGGCTTTTTAGTAGTTATAGGGATTGTATAGTTTACTCAGTCCATAAATGTAATGCTGAAATGAACCTGAGGTGTTGTGTTTGGGTGACTATTAAGTGACAAAAGCAGTGCAGTATTCTTGTGCAATCAATATCTTACATGTGAAACCAAAGACAGCACTTTAAATTACAAAAAAAAAAAAAAAAAAAGGAAGATACTACAATAATAACAAAGTGATGTCTACATCTGCTTTTGCTTGTGTATTGCTGCTTTTTCATGGCCAAGTACTTCTTTCAGATCCTTTCTGCAGCAACCAGCACATGCTACAGAGTGACAGTGATAAAGCACGTGCTGTACACTCTCCACATTTGTCAGATATGTTTCCTTGTGCCTACCTGACAGAAGTGTTCTACTGTTCCTTTGTTTCTTCAAAAGCTTTTCTTCAATGCCTTCTCATTTTCAGGTGTTGTGATTCTAAACAAGCTTGCTCTTTGTGCTTCATCTGAGAAGGTGAGAAGGTAGCTACTTAATTGCACAGGGAGAAAGGTAGAAGAACAGGTTAAAAAAAAAAGGTTATTAGTAAAATAATTTTTTGGTCCTGGTGGTACATTTAATAAAAATATCAATGTCAAACTGCTTCCACAGTGGAACAAAGCTAATAATACCTTAAATTGTTCTACTTGTTGTGGGATGTAATAACAGCAATGTGCTATGACTATAATTTTTCAAACATTTAGATGTAAAAATTCTACACCTGTCTATCTATTTATCTATCTATCGGCAATTTGAGGCACCTGAATTCCTTCACTAATTTGATTTTATGTTCCTTGAGCCTCAGAGAGAGAGACAGCAAATCTCCAGAAAAATCAACAATTAACAAATCAGCTCTGCTCAATGAGAGTGCAGGTTTAGACCTTTTGTAAACTTTTCTCACAGGCTGTTGAATGTTTGCAGTTTGCCTGAGGATATCCATGACAGGATAGCCACTCTTCCTTCAGTTTGAGCAGGCAAACTGGTGTGAGTGCTGCACAGAGTGCTGGCACACACCCACAGTGCCAAGAGCTGAGTCACAGCACACCATGCAGGTCACTGCTCCTGCAGGGCTGTCATGGGTTGCAGTGCAAAATGTAACCCAAACTGTGTATTCTATCACTATCTGATGAAACTGGGGTGTGTGTGGGTGCTGTAATCATCTATCCATGGCCAACTATCAATAAACCTGCTGGGGCAGTTTTCTTATCTCTTCCACAACCCAGCCTCCCTCCAGGGAGAGATCTTCTGCTAATGGGCCAGTGAGTCTCACTGATAGAATTCCACTGGGAAATGCTCCAGCCAGGGGGAGGAGCCAAGTATTCCTACCTGGATAAAAATCTGGGAGTTGGAACATCAAGCCAGCTTTTCCACTGGATTCTCAGAGGCAGACCAGGCCCATCAATCACCACTGGACCTTCAGTGAAAGAACTCCACTTTTCTACAGGAGCATCACTTCACCAGAGCCACATCTGCCAGTGGGATTGCAGCCACCATTGAATAGGATTGTCACCAACACCCTGACCCACAGGGTGTCAGGTTGGATCCTCACTCTGTTAGTGGGTTTTTGTTTGTTTATTTGTTTGTCTTACTGCATGTGCAGTATTATTGAATATTTTTGTTCCCCTAATAAAGAATTGTTATTCCTATTCCCACATCTTTGCCTGAGAGCCCCTTCATTTCAAAAGTTAAAATAATTCAGAGGGAGGGGTTTAAATTCTCCATTCCAAGGAGGGTCCTGCCTTCCTCATCAGACACCTGTTGTTCAAACCACGACAAGGACCAATGCCAGACATGTCGCCAAGAGTCCCTGCCAGCTGAGTGTGCCTGGACTTGTGTGCACAGGGCTAGCTCCCCCAGATCTTGTCTTGCTCAAGACCTACCATGGTGACACCTCTAACCGGTCTGTGAAATCCCATATGAAGTCTTTCTTGGCTTTTTTTTTTTTTTTTTTTTTTCCATCAGGATTTTGTGCTTCATCCAGCAGCCTCCTTACCATCCTACAATGAAGAATCAGCTGATCTGACAGCTGAGGAAAGAAATAGACACTTTGGTTCACTGGAAAATTGAACATATTTTGTTTCTGGTTTTGTTTTTTTTTCCCAAGATAATATACATAGATCTATTTTGTTTGTTTGTTTTTTCCAGGATAATATAAATAGAACTATTTTATCTCAAATTATTGTTATTTTAAAGCACTACTGGGCTTCAAAAAAGGCAGTTGATATGAAAATCTAAGGTTTTTTTGTGCTTCTCTTCAAATAAATATGACATCCCAGAGCTTTTATGTTATGGGAAAACTACTTTTCAAATTAAAGAAAATTTCTCAGCTCTTCAATTCAGATTTTCTAATAGCAGATATATGTTGAAATGGGGAACTTTGGAAGAGTTCTGACCGACAGTGAGACGAATTTCCCATCCCAAAGAGAAGAAAAAGAAAATGTGTTGACTTTTTTGTAGTGAGTGGGTGTTGTAGTTGGAGACTTGCATGAGCCATGATGTGCATGTTCAATATGAGAATCTTCTCAGGCTGCCGTGTTCAGGGCAGGAAAACACTGAGGGAGATGGAGATCTGTACCTATGATTAGAGTTTGACAAAAGCCTTGGTGCTATTAATATATTTACAAGGGTATAAACAAGGAATGATTGCACTAAAACCAATGACATTCCTTCTGGTTTACATCTGAACAACAGAGAAAACCATTTTACCACCAAAATCTGATTTTTTTCTTTTGTTCAAATATACTGCCACTAAATAAGAGGACATTTTATATTTCTGCCTTTAACTTCATTTTGGTTCCTGTGCATTTCCTACTTTGCTCAGAGTAAGTGGATAACTTAGTATGTCAGCTCAGATTTACCAGGATGATCAGGTTTCTTTTTGTCCCTGAGGAAAAATATTATCAAACTACCCACTTGAGGAAATGAAATGGCTTAAACCACCTAACATGTATGATGTCCCATTAAAACAAAGTGATATTGTATGACACTCAGTCACTATTGCAGTTGAAGCAACATTTATTTATTTGATGAATATCTGATTGAAACGAAGTTAACACATCAAACTGACTGCTTCACTTTAGTCTCACTCTCCTTCTTTAAACACTGACATGGGCTGGTGGACTCTGAAAACACATTCTGGCCTCAGAGATGCACTTTTAGACAGTTTTTATCAACATATGAAAAGTGCAACAGCATGCCTGATCCAAAAGGGCTGCCAAAAGCTACTGGTGGAAACAAAGGCTTCATACTGAACCAGATAAAATCAAAGAAAATAAAATCAGAAGTGGTATGAGCTGGACTAGGTGCTGAAGATTTTAAGATGACCTCTGCATGACAGAGATGACAATATAAAACATCAGAGGGTATTTTAACAGTTGGAGGAAACAAGAATAAGGATACCATGAAACCATTTATCCCAGAATCTCATGACATCTAATTCAGCTTTTTATTTAGTTTTTACTGTGTGAGCTTTGGGGAGTATTTCACCGTGAGAAAGTCCATAAAATGAAGAATGCAGCTTAGTTTAAGAATGTTTAAACTGCTAACATTCAATTAATTTTAACTGTGATAATTTAGTTCTTTTACATATAAATGTGGCTATCAGGAGCTGTTTTTACACTACCAAAATATGTTCACATGTATAAAGCAAGCCAACAAATTGAGTTGAAGCAAGAAATACACTAATAGAAAAAAAGGAATTAATGAGGGATAGAGAACACTGAAGAAGGAAAAAAAAAAAAATAAGAGGCACAGACTTGTAGAATTTTGGACTTGAAGAGGTTTTAAAAAGAAAGCTTGGACTCTAGAGACAAAAAAAATATGTATTATTAAACCTTTATATTCTGGTACCATCTAGAGGCCAAATGGCACAGCATCTCATTTTGCTAGGAGCTGTGCAAACATATAAAATTATAGATGTTCCCTCTTCAGCTCGAAGAAGGGGTATGACAAACTCACAGCTACTGAATATTTCTGTTATTTCATCTTGCAATATTTTCTGTCTCTCTTCCTTACATATTTTCTGGATCATCTGTGTGCAAACTCTGGGTGTGCCATCCTTCCAGTCTGCCAACAGCTGCATCACAAAGACAAATCATGAGTACAGAAGGCAGAATGTGCCTCTGGTGCAAGAACTTCCACAGCTGCAGCCACCAAAATGTTATAACAACAAGAAATATAGCCAGGGTTAGGAATGAATTGTTCCTACCACCATGATGCCCTGAGATTGCAGTTTTCTTTACAAGAAAGAGATTTCTTAGAGAAAGATAAATTGGACTAATTTCTCAGTCTAAGAGATTTCTTTCCTATCATTTGGGGTAGAACGTGGAAGGCCAAAACATATATGCATCAGATCCTCCTACTTTTCAGCTACAGAGTTTGTAAGAGATGCCTAAGGAAATATGCACATTTGTTTTTTGCTACTGTTTCTTCGATGCTGAATTGTTGAGAATGAGCCAATGAAAGAATTTTTGAGCTGCTCCTCCAAAAACAAACATTACAATAGAAGGTTTTCATGACAACCAAGGCTACTGAAGTGACCTGTGAATAAGCCAGCCCAAAACCTGGAAGGCATCAGGACAGATTTACTTGAATCTTTGCCTGAGCAGGCAGAATTAGGTGGCCAGGGAAAATGAATGTAATTATCTGGGGTGGAACGCTGAGCTAATGAAACTGTGCTGCTTCCAGCCAAGTGAGGACATTCTTGCTAAAGAATTCCTTAAATGAGTCTGTTATTTGGAACCACCCAAATAATAATAAATAAATAGGCAAATAGGTAAATAGGTCAGTAGTCACACCCAGTGATCTCTAAAAGGGTCTTTCCCTGTTTTCAAGGGGATTCACACTAAGCTGTGAGTTTAGTTTCTGACCGTGAGCTTCACTTCATGTCTGGGCTTTGGGACTTTGAATTTCCTGTTAAATTTTGCCTTACTAATAAAAATTTGTGGAGCAAAATATAAAATACAGTGTTACAGACTTGATTACATTTCAGTAATATGCTCCATGGGTTGGCTGCAGTAGCCATGGTGGCCTATACAGACAACACATATATTTTAATTTATTTTCCATGTATTTAACACACAGAAAAGATTCCTGTTATATTTGCAATGAAACTATAGAGATCTTTAAGATTTCCTACATGTATTACAGGAGGATCATGAAAGCCAATAAATAAATAAATTGGGGAATTTTCTCACATAAAGGAGATAACCTTGTATCCTGGGAAGCATAATAACATACTGGAATTAACTGAAAGAAATTGGATTATTTTGATCTTTCAAAATTCATCTTTCATATTTTGGTTCATTTGTTAGGAGACAGGTATAAAGAATGTCTGCCTCACTTGACTATCTTTAGACTTAACCAAAAGCAATAAGCAGCTTCCGGAAATAAACTACAATATTCCTTCTAATTTCAGTAGGTGTAAGATCAGATTCTTGATATATTTTGACTCCATCTGCTTCTGTAGGAGGCTCCAGTGCTGATGTCACTGTGGCAGTCAGCAAGTGTTTTCAATATAGAAGATTATGGTAAATTTAAATGTCATCTAGACCCTTCTGAGCCTGTCAAATGCTTTACTCCATCATTTTGAAAGAAATATCAATCTTTCATTTGTTGTTTCTAACACTGTGAAAAAGGTTTGCAGCCTTTACCACATCTTGGGAATTCACCAGGACAGCCGGTAAAATTTGAACTCTTTTTCCTGGCAAGATCTGTTTGCTTTTGGCTGAACTTTGCAGATGTGAAAGGTAAAAGGCAAAGGTTTCCTTTAACCTTTCCATTCTTCACAAGCTAATTCCAAAAGCTGAGCTGCAGAGGGATCACAAACATCACAACTTTACTAGGGGCATACTGGAGAAGGAAATGCCACTCATTTGACATTGACAATAATGCCATCTGTCATTGACATCAATGACATCTGATTTCTTCCTGGATGTCAATAAATTATAAATAATATAAAAAATTAATCAGCTCCCAAAACAGTTTTATTTTTTGAATGGTAGTATATAAGAAACAAATAAGTGGATGGGGCTGGGAGTAGGTAAAGAAGCACTACAACACCCCTAACTTCTTGAATGTAAGAAATATAATTCTGATAAATAAGCTAAAAAAAGAGTAAAAAGCCACAGTTTTTAATTATTTCAGATGAAAACATGTTTTCAATGCTTCTCTGGCTTAGTATTTTCATATTGTCAAAATGGATTTATATGAAATCACTTCCTGTTTATTTTACATCAAAGTTAAATCTTCCATTTTTGAGTGTCCATGCTTTTCATATATTTTTTTTTTTTTTTTAATTAGTTCTTAAGTGGTTTATTTGAGCTCAACATCAACTGTTCAAGTGTTAAGAATGGTCTAAAAACCTGCTTCCACTCCATGTGTTGCATTAGTAAATCAGATAGATTTACTATCAGCACAATTTCATTAACCCCATTCCCTCTGTAAAGAATAATTTGAACTGAATTGTTTGATTCAACAGTTTTTACAGAAAAGAGGGAGTTTCTCACACACAGAAGTTCAAAGTGACTTTTGCTTTAGAGCAAAAATCTTTCTGGGACTCTTCTTTAACCAGATTCTGAACTCAGGGTGACTGCTGACGACCACAGCCATCCAGGCTGTCACAGATGTTGTGTTAAGAAAGCTATTGACCATCAGTGGGTAGTAAAATTTTTCTTCTCTCACTTTATTGCTGCCCCATTAAACCATCCTCTCAGGTCCTATATTTGTGTAACTGCTTCTGTCCCCTATGGCCTGGAGTCATTTGGCCATCCCTTAGCAGTGGACTATATAATGCTTTCTTAATTAACCCTGTGGATCTCGTTGCCCCAAATAACATTTAAATGGGAGCCTGTAGCAGTAATATCTTGATATGGATTTCCACTGGAATTGCTTGGATGAAATGCATAATTTCAGAGAGAAATGTTAAAAGGCCACAAGATATTTTTGAGACAATTGCAATGTAGTTTGTCATTTCATAACAGAAGGACAGGATTTATTGTCAAGACAGCATTCCTTTACTGAATGCCATCCTTATTCATCTGAAAGTTATTTGGATTCTTTCTAACCCAAATAAACTGAAAAGAGTAATAGCATATTTATTAAAAAATTATCAGATATATTAATTTGCAATTCTACCACCGGCAGCACCTTTAATCAGTCAGTACTTATTGCTTTTTGAATTAGAAAATAATTTATGTTTTGTCTCCATGCCTTTTGAATTAGAAAATAATTTATGTTTTGTCTCCATGCCTTTTGAATTCTTTGTCTTCAGTACATCTTTTTGCATGTATCTTAGATTCAATCCAAGCTATTTGATTACAGAATGAAGCACTCTTATGTTAAGCCTGTCAAGTGTGTTTAGCATTAGATCAGTCTATAAATGTGAATTTGTTTGTGTATTCTACTTTCATTCCAATAAAAACATGAGTAGTCTACTGCCTCAGGTTCACTACTTGTGTTGCTACATTTTGCATTGTCCTTCAGCTGCCTTTGCTGTCTTGAATAAAAGTGATCTGCAGGCTGAGATTTGGTGGTGTGCATGTTGTCTAAATGAAAGTCTAGACCACAGATCACAGGAGAAGTAATGAACCACTTTGTGCAGACCAGATTTTGATCACTATGGATGGCACAGAAGGTATCCTAACCATTTCAGTCCTTAGTCATTATATTTGTATTTCTTTCTCATCCTCAAAGTAGTCCAGCTTCAGTAAATCATTCAAGGTTTTGCACTTATTGAGAAGTGCCAAATGCAGCATTTGCAGTCAGGGAAGATAAACATGGAAATGCTCACACCAGGAGACAAAGTGTCACAGCAGTACAAACTATAAGTCTGTATATAGAGGGTAATGAGGCACAGGAGAAAAAAAAATGTGTGTGAACTACCAATGAAAGAGGCTAAGACAGCCTAGAACAGCAGAAATTCGAGAAATAATTGGTCAGGTATGCATATTTCAGGTCTCAAGCACACAGCTGGCCACTCCATATATGACCCTGTCAGGAGGAATAGTTATATTCTGTCAAAATAATTTCTCTGGAATAGTGGTTTCCTAACAACATTTTCCATGTGTTTTGTCCACTGCACCACGATTCCTCTACTTCAAGCACAAGTTGCTGCTAAAATTACCAGTGACTCAGAGCTCCAGGATTAGTGTTTGTTCTGCAGAGCGTCCCAGGAGTCAAACCACATAAATGCTCCATGGTGGAGTTGGCTCACTGGGGAAGCATATGGGCCACTGCTGTTATTTGGATAGGAAATGGGAACAGACACTTGAAACTCTTTAAGGAATAAAAACTGCATAGATTGTAGGGTTAATAGATCAATATTCTTCTGAAATATAAAACATGGATGATTTTAAAAAGTACTAATTTAGTACCTTGAAAAGTTAATTTTCTGCCCATTTGGAAAAGGATTATTACATGCTGTTTCATTTACCAAGTGGAATATGATTGTATATGCTGGTCAAATGAGAGCTTCAGATGAAAAAAAAAAAATTAATTACAAAGTATTTACCCTTTTTATTTTTCCTGGACTGGGCAAGCCATCTTATTTGTAAATAAATTTTGGATTTTAATTATGGAGAGATTTGCACTTCTAACTAATTGTCCAATATGCCTCATTATTTTTATTTGAGAAAATCTGCTAATTAGAAATAGAAACCAAATGTTTGTTGTTACTGTCTTTTTAATAAATGAGATACTGAATAAAATTTTTGGCTTTTAGTTATTGGAAAAGATCCCTTAGGAAATCTACACTTATAGAAAGAAGAGCTTTGCTTATTCTCTGTCTTTGACAAGCCCCACTGGTATCTTTTTAGGAATAAGAAAATTACTCTTAAGTCAGGAGAAAAAAGCAGAATTTAGACACCTTCTAACAGAGTCACACCATAGAGCAGTTGACAATAGTGATTTACTTAAAGCACCAGAAAGAAAACAGAAGTAATTATTTCCTTTTTTTTTTTTTTTTAAGAAGTGCTCCTTAAAGTTCACTAAGATTTTTAGCTAAACTTTGAGTTTTCAGATTGCTCATCTCAGTAAATAAACAACCCACCCCTTGTGTGTCCTTTCTATCACCTTTAGCCTCCAGCTTTTCTCAAAAATGCTGAGAGAAATATTGAGCACCTTGCCACCACTCATTATCTGCCTTAGCTATTACATGCTCAAAAGCAAAGTTATTATCATTCACATTTTTTCCCCATTAAAAAGGCAAGTGGTGAGGATCAAGGCAGCAGCAGGCACCTCTTCTCCTCTTGTGTGTCTACAATTTCTAAAGCTGCAGTGAATTTGCATATTGAACACACACCACAAGCCGAGATTAATGCTCCTGCTGGATGTGATGAGGCTCTGTAAAGCCTAAGTTTCTTTTTTATTAGTCCTAGATGCTATCATGAAACCAAACTCTGGCTGTACTACATTTCTCACTGTCCTTGAGAAAATGGATGGATAACTTATAACCATAATTATGCCCACTCACTGGTCTAATGAAGAGAATTAGGGAATGTGTAAACAATAGCTGTGCAGGGGAGAGTATGCATAATTGGCAACTATTAATCTAATAGTGAGAGAGGGAGACGGGTGAGAATGATTAACACAGGCCACACAGAATGATCATTTGTGATAAGGATGACTGAGAAGACATTGACATTATTTAGCTTTCCCCCCTGGCAGGGGGAGCACGAATAGAAAGAAAATTAAATGCAGGATGGATCAGCAGGTGTGGTGTAGCAGCATTTCAGCACTCACATCTTTCCTTCTCTCTAGAAATATTGCCCAAGTTTTCCTTTCCATGCTATCAGTACCAAAAAAAGTGCTGAATGGTGATGTAGAAGAGCAAATATTTTCCACTGTCTCGTACAGAGATTCATTGTTCAAATTGTAATTTTCTAGGCCAGTCAAGGGCATTCTGAGCTATGGAAGGCTCAGGTTTAGGTACCCATTTGTATTTTCTGTCCTCTGAGTGGTCTTTTCCTCGTGGCAAACAGGAAAGTGACTGCTGGATGATGGAGAGTGATTATTAAAAAAAAAAGAGAGAAAACGAGTGGAGGTATATAGTTCATGGAAGGGAAGAAAATAGCAGTTAACTGGAAGTGAGAATGAAAAAGGCTGTAGGGTTTGTGAAAAGAAAGTGAGAGAAGGATAGTAAAGGATAACTGGGACAGTCATGACCTGGTATTTATGGGGTGAGGATAGTATTAAAAAAAGTATAAAAAGTATATTGGAGATTTTTCAGCTGCGAGGGTGTAGTCTCCTGACTGGACTCATTCTTGTCAGCAAGGAACAAGCCAACCATGCAGAAGCCCCAGACCCCAGCACAGGTCTGTCTTGTGTGCAGGCGTGGGCAAAACCAGAGAATAATAACTAAAAATTGCCTCTTAAAGCTCACAAAATGACTTAATGTGAGTTTGCGCTGGAAAACTGAAATTTCTTATTTTCTCAGTTCTGAATTTTATTTGTCTTTTCTTCAGCCTGTTTCTGTTTTATGGATATTTAGACACAGCTGCTATTGAGAGGGAATGCAGACTACTCAGATGCAGGGACATAAAGAGAATAAACTCCACCAATCTGACCATTTTGTGTGAAAGTTCTTTGTACTTCTCAATATTTGCTGCACAGAGTGAGGGTCTTTGTACTTAAAAAAACTTCTCCAAATACAGGGTTGTTTAGCATTAAATTCTATATTTATATTTTATAGCAGGAACCCTACAGATTATAGCTAGGAGAGAGAATGAAAAAGATAACTGAGAAGGAAGCTTTGATAAAATATAATTGCCAAAGTCTCACTCTCAATTTGTGTTTTTCATCTGAAAACTGCATCTATGCACATAAAAGAAACACAAATGGAAATTATGAGATGGTACTGTACTTTCCCAGCCATGTGTAGCTTCTTCTGCATCCATAAAATGCAAAAAAAATATTTGATTCATGTGGATTCATGGGGGTAGAAGCAGAACTCCAAAACATTATGAAAAAAATGCCAATTATTGCCTCTGTGAAACAAAACGCAGGCCAACATTCCACCCGAAGACAAAACTAGAAACACTTAAAAAAGGACTCCCTGAAATCTCAGAAAACTAACACTCGTCCAGTTCAAGTTTAATCAGAGACTATCCATCTGTTCTAGGGATGCTGCAAAGGTTTTCTGTCTTCCCATGTGCTCCAGAGACAGAAAGCTTCCAAAAACTGTCAATGCAATGAAACCACTCCTCATTCCCTCTGCTGTCATTGAGTTTGCTTGAATGAGATTCAAGTCCTCAGCTTTTATTACAGATATTTTCTTTCACTTACTGAAGCATCATGTCTTGTTTAAAGAATATATATTTACTTAACTAATGTTTCACAGACTGTGTGCATCCACTATAGACTGAAGAAAACCACTTCAGGCATGCTTTTCTTTTCCCATAGCAGGCCACCATTACCTTAATATTTAAATACCTATGGGCTCAAAAATATTACTTTCTTTTTGTTTTTTATTTTTTTTTTTCTCACAGTGATGGAAATCAAAGGAAAAATGTCTATGCTATCATTTTTCCATCTTTTAAAGCCATCACTTTTAGGGTTTTTTGCCACTGAAATCCTTCACTTTTAAATTTTTTTATCCTGTGTCGGATTATTTCAAAGATCATAAAAAATAGCTGGAAACTATTTTGAAAATTGAAACATTAGGCAAGGAGTGATTGAAATTAACAAAACATCAATTGATAAAATTATCAAAGAAGCAATTTCTGAACGAGATGAGAACATCAAACTCTTGACAAAAAATTGAAAAGGCTGCAGAAATTTCTAAGAAAATCCAGTATGTATTATATACATAAATGATCAGTATGTGGAAATAGCTGTCAAATAACTCATGACCAGTGCTTATCCTCTGGTTCCCAGAGCACAAACATTAAGGGATTAATGCTTTAGTGATCTTCCTGTGTTACACAGGCAAATATCCCCACCCTTGTTATCGGCAATTTCAGATCATTCCAACTATTTTGGAAAGCCTGTGAATTTTCAGCCACAGGCTGAAACAAATTTAATCACTCAGGATGGTGGAGAGCTCTGCTGCTTATAAGCCCCAGTTTACCTCAGCTCAGCAGGCACTGGTGAAGAGCTGTCACAAGCTTCCCTGGGACAGTTTTTGTCATGTCCCTGACTACTCCCAAGCAGGGAGGATGAGTTTTTCTTGGCTAAATAAAGTAATGGAAAGAAAATTGTGCCAATACTTCCACCAGCATTGAAAGAAAAACTGTCTTATCTCCTTTCTCCCGTCTGCTATAGAATAGCACAGAATAGAACAGAAAAGAAGACTATTTCAGTTGGAAGTGATCTACAATTGTCAGTCCAACTGCCTGACACTTCAAAGCTGACAAAAACTTAAAACATATTATTAAGGATATTGTCCAAATGCCTGTCAGGCTTAAGGAATTCTGTCCAACTCAGGTTTTTTTCTTGCCATATATCGTCTCTGAACTTACCTCTGTAGATGCAGTCCCTTCCTCATGAAACTCATTTTATTTTACAGATAATTTCCTGAGTTTTCTTTGTATTCTTAAAGTTGAATTTCTCTTCCCAAAGTTTATCTATCTCTAGTGCATCCTTACCAAACAACTTTCCAATGCCAAAATGAGTACCTGCTCCTCAAGTTCTTCCATGGGATCAGTCCCTGGGGTTTTGGTGTTGCTGAGTCAAAATTTTAGCTCTGACAGAGACTGCCACAGTGTCCCATAAACTCCACACATCTCTAACAAAGCTCAGAATAGGCAAAATGGTGCTATTAAAAATCTGTTTCTGATTAAGGATATACACAGCATAAACAGAATCATCCTCCAAATAATCTCAGAAACATCAGTTAAAAACAAAAATCAACACCAAAACATCCCAAACAAAACCAAAGCCAACCAAGTCCAGAAGATAATAAATAAATACTATCTTAGAGAAACATCAAAATAGATATTTTATGCCAGAAAATATGCTGCAAGTAAGCTCTATGATGGCCTCTGTGGCTTTCCAAGTCACCACTGATTTATGGAAATGAGCAGTTTCAGCATCAGGAAGAATTCCACTGGCACTGAGATGCCTACAGGATTTGAAACAGGGTTTGGACTGCCCAGGGAGCATAGCAGGATAGCAGGCAAGTTAGAGAATGGGTTTTAAGACCTGACTGTATTAATTTGACACATAATGAGGTTAATGTAAAACCACTGTCTCACTGACTGGTCATTTCACAGGTACTTCAACAGGCACAAGGGCAGTGATCTACAGCAAGGCATCATCCATACAGTCCAAGGGAATTCAGGCAATAACGTGGGAGACATTCCTTTAAAAGCCAAAAGGTCAAACAAAGGGGGGTATTTTTACTTCTGTGGGTCTTACTGTTATTTTACTGTTGATATGCACTGGAAATGTGCCACCTCCTCCTCAGTTCACTTTACTGGTGAGATGCTAAGCTTTGTTTTTCTTTAATTCAGCAGGACCTCCCGTTGTTTGAGATGAGAGGAGAAAGCTTTACTGCAACCACTTTGTCCCAGTGGCAATAACTGGCTTTTAGTCTTTCAGAGCAGGCAGTCAGTCAGATTCCCAGTGTTGGGAAAATACACCTGAACTGAATGTCCATAGGGGCTGGGGGTGGGATGGCTCCAGGGATAAGGATCTGCCATGGCTGGGGAGAGTCTCTGGGCAAGAGTACAGGACAGAGCAGGAATGCCCAGGGCTACAAGATATTTCTCAGTGCTGCAGCACGAGGAAGGAGGCTGAGACATTCAACTTCTCTCTCCATTGTGCATTTATTTGGTACATTCCTTATTGGTTTTTGAAGGATTGCAGCTTGAGCCAAGCTTTGCTTGCTTTCAATATTTAAAAAAATCCCTAAAAGCAAACCACAAAACCCCAAAGAGTATCCTACTAAAATGTTATGGTATAGTTTTAGCCTTCTCAATGTAATGAGGTAGGAAGGAAGAACTTAAATTAACTCAGGTTGCACTGAAAAAAAAACATTACAAGTTACCAAAATATATGTATCATTATTATAAATAAACTAATTTTTTACTGTGTTAAGAGAAAGAATATTCTAATGACACTCTCCCTCTCTTTACGGAAGAGGCCCTGAAATCATTCTGATTCCTTCCATGTTTCATGTTACTGACTCAAATATTTTTAAAAGCATAGAAGGAACCTCCTTTTCTACATTAATGAGACCAGAAATACAATCATAAAATATACAATGTGCCTTCTTAAAAATTATTTTCCACAGGTAAAGAAAGGAGTTTATTGAGGGATTTATTCTTTCTTGAGGTATTCATTCTTCATCAATATTGTTGGAAAATGAAATTGTTCCTAAAATTTCCATTATATTAAAAAAGAAGTATAGGACAACAGTGTGTGGACAAGGCAGGGAATGGTATAATGCTGTTAAATTAAAATTTATGTAAAAAATTAAGTGCATACTATGTGTACATGACATATGCCTTAGGCATCTTACATTTGAGATTGTATTAAAATAATAAGTTTTATAATAATTAAACTGTTTAAAGTAATAAGACAGTCATCAGAACACTTTTTGATAATTATTAGAGCATGAATAATTCTGAACTCAGGTGGCATTAAAATAAATCATTCTCCTTAAGCAATTGTAAATAGAGAAGGGATGGAAACTGATTTTCAAGATGAAAATGCAAACAAAAAAGACAGTAACTTTTGAGTCTTCAATCCAGAATAAAACAAACACCCAGAAAAAAATCCCCACATCAGTTAAGTAAATTTGAATTTTCTGGAATGTAAAATATTTGCCCAAGAAAGGTATTAGGTGAGGTCAAGTAGAAAATAGCTGTATAGTATTTCACAGATGTATTGTGGATACTGGTGCTGTGAAGATATAAACCAGAGCCTCAAAAATGTTGAACTTTTGGGAAGAGGCAGCTTTGCAACAGATGTACATCAGGCTCTTTGGAGCAAAAGATATTTTCTATAAAGCATAAAGCCACAGAGGTCTTCAGAGTAGTCACACACTTCCCATCCCTCACTGTCAGGAACCCTCTTCCATTCCCCTAAAAAAACTAACCAGAACAGATCTTTACATAAAATAAAACATAGGTTCAGTGCAGCAGTATGCAGCTGAGGTATCCCAATTACTGTTCACCAGGGCAAACTTATCTTTGGCAGTTAATTATTATATGACAGTACTATAAATGCCCCTGTGCAGAGCCTGGAGAAAGAATTTTTGAGTTAAAACTCTTTGCACAAGGTCCGTCAAGTCCAGGGCTTCACTAGAGCTATTTCTATAATTCATGGCTTTCAAGGATCACTGGGTAGTTTTTTCCAATTTAATTACTGCTTGGTTACAATCACAGTCAGTTCAAGATGTCATGAACTGTGCTTTTGGTGCAGATTAGACAAAATAAAGTTATGCTTGAGCATGTTCTGCTTTTGCGTTCTTCCCTCAGCTGTCATGGAAGCAACAAGCACTGTGAATTAGTAACCACTTAAGTTTGTCTTTTCCATTGAAATCTGGCCATTTCCTGAAAAAGTTCTCACAGATTGTCACAGCATTGCAGGATGCAAAGATGACAGCAATTTCAGTATGCTAATGTCTCATTTGCATGTCTCAACATGCAGTATTCCTCCTTGATTGGCATTCTCATTAACCTGACATTAGAAAAGACTGCCTGCTAAACAACACAAGCAGCATTTAAACATAACTGCTATTAATTCCTCTGCTTTACAGGAAAGAATATTTAATTTTTTCAAGGGCACATTAGAGATAAATGGTTAAAATTAGTCTGTTGGTGCTGAGACTTTTTTCTTTTTTTCTTTATTCAGTGTCATTTGGGTCAGATATGGAATGCAGACATGAGGAGCTGGCCTGAACCAGATGAAGCCAGCAAAACTGCAGCAGTGAATAGGTGTGACCTGATGTGACTTCCTCAGAAGTCTGAAAGCTGCTGGCTTCTCAAAAAGCCAAAATTCTATAAAATCCTAACAGAGTATTGGCATTACACGTGCTTGGCATGGCTCAACTTGGCACATAGCTAACATTTTTAGCCCAACTCTAATTTGTCCCATTGAAAGAGAAAATATTTTAGGGGTTTGTTTTCTTGGGGCTTTTTTTGTTTGTTTGTTTTGTTCTCTTTTTTTTTTTTTTTTTTTTTTTTGTTTTTTTTTTTTTTTTGGTTGGGGTTTGTTTGTTTGTTTGTTTGTTTGTTTGTTTGTGGGTTTTCTATTTGTTTGGTTGGGGGGGTGTTTGACACTCTGTGTCAAAGATTTTATTTCTAGGGCAGAAAAAACTATTGTCTTAAAGCCAGCTTTCAAATAAAAATATTTCTCACCTACTTGGTGGTCTGGTTGAATTTCTGTTCCTCAGAACATATTAATGTCTTCTTTGTTATAATTTAAACTACCTTGAAATTATTTTCTGATGATAAAATCTCAAAACTTCCAAATATTTTTTTTTTTACCAAATCAAAGGAAAAACATTGTTTTGACATGAGATGTTTTTTCACATCTGTTTCAATATCGTGATGTGATAGAAAAAGAGTTGCCTCTTATTAGGTGCTTATTAGGTGGCCATTCATTATTCAAGAGCTGGAAAAGCAGGACTAAAAGATAGTCACAGGGTTTTGTTTTTTTTTTTTTTTCCCAGTTTGTTCCAGCTAGGAAAATCCTTTTGGGAGTTTCATGATGGCTTTGGCTGTTTCATGATGAAGCATCCTCATCCTTACTCCACTGGGGTATTAAGTAATGCCACAAAATTTCTTTGCACAGTGCTTTCTCGTTTAAGAAGTATGGAATAAGGTCTGGGAAAAGAATTGTTTAAAGTTGACCAAATCCATGGAAGCCTTCCAAGCCCACAAAACTTTATGTGCAGATTGACAGTCTTGAATGCAGCCACCTTGACTGTAGAAGAAGCAAAGTCAAGCTTAGCATCTTTCTGATCTGAGTCTCAGAGGCAGGTTATGCAGCAGCCAGAGGAAGAGGAGAAGTTGAATGCCCATTGCATGTGCAGCCTAACCTAAAAGCTAATAAATGAGCAGCATATTTTTTTTTTTATCTGTTGACTGAAGTGAGAGATGGAAAGTGAGTGCCAAGTAGCAGCTATTACAGCATTGTGCACATGACATTGAAGTTCAGGGTCAGTTGTTTCTATTACAAACCCCATTTTTCAGGGTTTGTAACTTGTCTGCCTTAGATCACATCTAGCTGAAACTGGCATGAAACCTGTCACGACAGCTATAGAAGATACTTTCTCATTTCTTTCATTAAACAAAGAAATTAAATCCTTACATCATTTAATTCATTTGTCTTTTTAATGTAGTTCAAAGCTACTTAGTAACTACAGACCCTTCAGGGAAACAGAAAGGTTCTAAGACAAAAGGAATTACTTTTAAGGGAAAAACTTTTAATGCAGTGTATCCTGGACTGTAGGAAAACTGAGGCTATGAATTCAAATTTTGCAGCTCAAGTCAACTCTGCAGTTGTTAAAGTGATGTCAAGCTGTGTCTCCAGACACACACAGATGAGAAAACATTTCTCACTACTGCTTTTTCTCTCCATTTATTTGTCTCTGATGTGAAATCCAGCTAGTGAGCCATCTGACTCAAGAAGCATAGTGATGTCTTTAATGCTGAGATCAGTAGAACTTAGATCCATGCCCTGCTATGCCACAGGGAAAACAAGAGATGACTATATTCTTTTCATAGACGTCTGAGAACATAGATGCAATGCATGGCAAGAGAACAGCAGGGCAGGGGGAATGAAAGAAAACAAACAAACAAACAACAAACAACAAACAATAAAAAGTAAGAAACACAGTTTTCCTTAAATGCAGCTAAATAGCCCAATTTATTCCAGGCCTCCATAAAGGAAGGAGGATATGAAAATTGCAATTAATGTTATGACTCCCAAGTACTGGTAGTCTTGACAGTGAATAACTCTTTGTTCTTTTCCGATAGTTCTGCCCCAAACATTAGCTCACTTAAGTGTATTTGAAATACTTTTCTGAGGTGACTTGAAGCTGACACTTCCTCTCCACACATGCCACGCCTTCCAGGATATCTTATCTCCATATAGGATTTTCTCTTCACACCCATCATTATATTGCTTCCACTTCTGCCTGTGATGAATTAAAGTTTCTTTGCTACATCGGAGATGAATTCAGAAAGTGTTTACAACATCTGGGCTATATAACCCATCTTTCACCTCTTGGAAGAAATTTGTGCAGAATACTGTCGTGAGGCACAGAGAAGAGACAGGTTCTGAGCAAATATTGACTGTCAGAGCCCTGCATCTCCTGACACATTAAAAAATGTCTTGTGAAATTTACAGCTGGAGAACCAGCTGCCTAAAGTCATCTGAATTTACAGCTCCCACGAGAATGAGATATCAGGTAGGGTGGAAAAGGATTTTTGTTGTTGTTGTTTGTTGGGGTTTTTTTTTGTTTTTTTTTTTTTTTTCTGCTACTCTTCTGATTTTGCCTTTCCAGGAGAGAAGATCAGATTCTTGCTGTACAGTAAGTGTACCAGACTTTGACTCAAGTTATCCTCAAGTTTCCCCTCTAACTCAGTGCTTGCTTAACACTTTTTCCAGCTCCTACAAAAAGCAACAGGAAAACTTCATCCCAGACTGTGCAGCAGAAGCAAATTCTCTGAAAAAGCCCGTGCAATGGGAGACAAAGCAAAACAACATCCAGATCAAGGATTTGACCCAAGATCTCTTGCCCTCAGAAAATTGTCATAAGAAACAGACTTCAGAGTACTTAGAATTCAAACAGCTGCAACACTTCCTACTGGAGATGGGTCATAATACACAGTACTCCTAGTGTTAATTGAGCCCATGAGCAAATAGGTTAGCATGACTCCTTAACCTTGCAACTGAGATCCCCACCCGGGATTTAAGTATTTATGCAGAATGATCATGTCAGCAGGAAAGGTTGAGAGCAGATGACCTGGGTTGTGTTGTGACTAGAGGGTAAGAGCATGTTTTTGATAAGTCTAGGAATGATGCTCTTGGTTTCAGATCCTCAAAATTAGAAGCCTTCCAGTGGAACAAACATTCTGATTGTCGTATTCTGCAGAGTAATGTGATGCCGCGTTGTTTTTCCTCCATTTTATAACTCTACTTCTTGGTCTTATTGATTTTATTGAAAATTTTCTGGGGACTAAAAGTTGAATTATTAGTTAAAGGATATAGGTTTTCAGTATAGATTAGCTTTGGTTTCTAGGAGGGGTTGTTTAGTTTTGGTTGATTCATGTTTGGTTGGTTGGTTGGTTTTGAGAAAAAGGTGGGGAAAAAAGAGGAAAATATATCAGTCCAGTTACTGATTTTATTCAATAAAATGTACTTTAAAATATGGAGGAATATTTTTATACTTCCATTTGGAAGGTAAAATCTATTCTCCAGCTTCAGGCATTGTGTAAGCATTTTACCTTGAAATTATAACTTGCCTTAGAATATTAATTGGGCTAGGTTTCAGTCGAGATTTAAGTGATTTCATTGGGGTTTACTGGGCAATTGGCTATTTTGCTTCTCTTGCAAATAATGGCTGCAATTTCTGTCAGGACACATATGCTTTATCTTTATAAAAAAAACAAAACCAAAACCAAAACAAACAAACGAAAACAACAAAAAACCCCACCAAAAAAAAACTCAAAAAACCTTAAAAAAAATAATCCTGACAAATTTGAGGGAGAGAAAAGATGATATCTGGCAATTATTCTGTATGTGTGTACAGAGGTGCATATAAATAACTCATTCTAGGTAGAAGTTCTCTATTCTCTAGGAATAGATAACAGACCTGTAATCTTAGTTTATAAAGCTGGACACATTGTATTAGAGAGCCCACACAAGTTCCCTGAGGGAATCTAGACACACAATTAGAGGTAAACACAAAAAAAACATCCCCAAGGAAAAACATAATAATAAAAAAAATATTTTTAATAATAAAGAACTATATTAAAAATTAAAAGAAAAAAAAAGAAGTTGTGCATTGTATAATAAAAGCACAGAACCCAAGGCAAAAAAGATCCAGTCAATCTTCTAAATGATCTTTATGAGAGTTAAGGGAGAGCTGGTGATTTCATGAGAGACCTCGAGCAGCGAGGTCCGTACAGTCTCATTATCCAGCCCTGCCTGGACAGTAACATCAGGGCTGGGGATAGATAGACACAGAGCCCATCATTTGGCTTATCATACATAGCTAATAAAACAGAACTGGAGACTTCTTGTCTTTGTTGCTTCATGTGGGGCCAATTTCTGGCAATGGCTGACTCCGGGCACCTGGAGGATCCTGGGCAGAGCTGTGAGAGCTGTATCTTGTCCTGGCTTCCCAAGCTGCAGAGCTGTGATGCTAACCCACTGTGACGTGCCAAAGAGGAGCAGCACCTGCTGAGCCCTGCCAAGTTTCTCTCTGCATCTTCTTCATATGTGTGTGTGCATCTCTGCAAACAGCAGCCTTGATCCTCTTTGCAGGTTCACATTGAAAGCATGTGCTGCCTCCTCTGCAAGAAAATTCTTAGTTTGCCATGGTGAGTGTGCATCCAAGGGGAGCTTCAGAGTTAGAAAATTTAATTGAGAACTGCATTTTCTTCATGTTAATTTAATAATTAGAGCAACTATCAATATCACTGGGCTGGTCTGAGCAGAATGTAACCAGTAAATATTCTTACACCAGCCAACCAAAAGAAAAGGGCAACTGCAACAACAGGCTTCATAATTCAAAGTCTCTGGTTTATGGCTGTGTGTGACACTGTAGTCCTTATAAATAAAACACCCTCTGAGATTGATGGCTAGGCCTGCCTTAGGTGTGCAGGAGCACACACACTGAGTTTCATGTTTAGTGGACCTCTGACACGTTTTGTAGTTGCAGGGGAAATGGATCCCTCAGATAATTCTCTAAATTACATGGACAACAAACTGTAACACCAGGACTCCAGGATTTTTAATCATAAGAAAAAGTACACCAAGTGGCCATCCATGTATATTAGTTTACAGATATAACTAGATGGAAGATACAACACTGTTGCAATCTATTTATGAAGACAGGCAGGCCATTATATGAGACAAGGGAACTAATTTTACAGAGTGCAGTTTAGTGATTAGCAGCGGTGTCTTCATTTAAGCTTTAAGCCTATAAAATTCAGTGGTCTGAAATCTATTGAACACACCATTCAAATACCTGTGGCATTATTTTGGGATGCAGTCACTGCAGCTGTGAACTGACCTGTGATTGAATAGCCTCATCCAGAGCTGGTCACCAAATTAGGGTGAGGAAAAAACTATTAATAATTCTAGCTCATCACTTTTCCCTCTAAGGACAATTTCAGAAAGTTATTCAGGCTGATTCTTGCCTAACTGGTTATCTATTCCACCCCATGCAGATATTTTTCAGAAATGCTGTTACATCCTGTGCCCATAAAACATACGGTATGTGTAGCATATATAGGCTGTAATTAAAAAGAGACACTTGTGTTGACAAAAAGACAGTTGTTCCCACACAAGTGTAAAGACTGTCTTCTCTACCAATTAAGAATCAGAAGAATATGAGCTTTAATAGTCCTCTTGGGGAACTTGTCTTTTTTCTCTATGATAAATACATGATTATAAGGACAAATTATATGAGCAGCAATAATTTCCTAGTAATGTGATCATTAAAAGCCTTCACAACTGCAATATATCAATATTAATTGGGGACAGATGATCATTTAACTGACATGCTCAAGTCATTATCCATATTTCAGTACTTCATGAATACCTGAATAGTCTTAATGATGTGATTTTTTAAAGATTCTTTCTTCAGTGGTCTTAACATTATTGTTTATCTAAAAATTATTTAAAAAAAAAAAACGGAAAATAAGAGAAAAAAAATTAGAACCAGTGCAGGGAGTTCTGAGCTAAAAGTAAGCAAGATACAGCAAAATTTCAGTTTCTGTTCAGGCATTAGAACAGTTAATCACAATTATTGAGAGGAAACAACTGAATAAACACTGTCTGCTGGGCCTGGTTCTTATTAAGTCCATGGCCAATGTTTGGAGGATAAAGTGAGTGGAGGATACTGTCACTCAGCTTTGGAGGATAAGCAGCCTATACAACAACCTGTTGATTCATACTCTTCAGTAATATCCATCGCACTGCCTCTGCTTCAAAGACCTTTTCTCATACAGGAACAGACACAGTTTGTGTGTCTTTTTATTTTGTCCCTGTGACAGTGGACAGGCAAATAATTTTGTTTCCTGCCATAGACAGGCTGTTGAAAAACCCACACTGAATTGCAGATAACATGTTTTCAAGAAGAGTGATAAACCTGATAGGATAATATCCTGAAAGCTAAAGTGAAATGACAGAATATAACTGCAGAATATATTTTGTGGCTGAAAGGGTGTTATAGACTCACTACTACTGCTCCAGGAGATGTGAATGTCAGGTCTTAGTCAGTAAATTATTTGATTCCTTTCTAGATATCACACCTGATGATTTTTCTTCTGCTATAGAATTCACATCATGGTTTGATACAAACCAAAGGCTGCCCTGCCTGTGCATTTATTGGTAACTGTGGAAGAAATGCATAAATGCAATAGCTAGAGATGAAGATTAAACATACAAGTTATGTTTTTATATAAAGGTGACTGAACACAATAACCTTATTCATATACTCATTATTAAGGCTTGAAGAGTTAATTTTCACTGTAGCTGTTTAATAATACACCAGGTATCATCAGTAGGGCTGTACCAGGAACATTTTTCTTGTCAAAGCAGAAGCTAGTACCTGTGAAAAAGTGACTTTTATAATGTAGATTGAACTGTGATCATAATGTCTATTAGTGCCCTCCTTCCAGTAGCCATGACTGCCAAGGTGAGTTATCCTGACATAAAAATTATAAGTAAAGCTAACAAAAACATATCTACAAGCTCATGCCCATAATTATATACATACTAACTTGTCTTTATATGAAAACCCTTGTAATAATGTGCTGCTGCAGTAAATAAATTGAATATTCAACTATAGAACAGGTGCAATGTGGCTGTTTCACTCTGAATTACAAGACAGTCTATCTTCAAAATGGTACAGTTATAAACATAAAGCAAGTATTACTTTAAAATTAAGACTTTACAGTTAAATTTGATTTAACATTCTTTACAGTTAAATATAATTCTAGAATTCACACAGTAAAGGTAAAAATATTTCTCTTACTGTGTTATATCCATTCTTCATGGAGGATCATAGGATGACATTATAGGATTATACTTAAATCTGTGGATCTAATGGGGAGAGATGTCCAAACAGTATAAAAGAGAAAATCTGTTGATATTAGAACCCAATTGAATTCAACTTTAATTTAAAATAATGAGTCTTTTTCTGCAGTTTAAATTCAAAAATTGTTTTTGGTTTTGAGAGTAAGTATTTTGACTTTATTTTCAACTTTGGCATAAAATGCAGGCAAAGGGGATTCTGAAGTTTATTTAATTTGCTCATCTTGGATCTGGAATATCCTGGTTCAATATCTTCCCCTACTTAATGAGTCTTCAATCCATTGCAATCATCAAAGTCCTTTAATGGTCAGACTATTGGGCATTGCAAAATCCCATTCTTTATCTTTCCTTTTGATTTTTTTTCTATTTTTTCATGAAACTTTTTATAGAAAAAAAAAATTATTCTCTTGTTTAGTGAGTGGGACATTTCCTTATGATTTAAATAGGTTGGATGCAGTAGAAAATCTCCCGGAGAGCCAGAGAGAGCTACGTGTCTCCAGAGTCTGTGACAAAGCCATTCATGTGAGAAAAAGGAATTCTTGGTCCAGCAGCAACAGCTGCATGGTTTATTTAATCTGCCTCTTTTAACTTATTCTCTCACAGCTTTGGTAGGACATCGAACCTATGAATTATCTGGTTTTTGTAAATTATGCTCTCTTTGTATGTGGGAAACATAATAAGTGTTTTTTGTTATCTTTTTTGTATAGTGAACTTACTGGATAATCACGTATGGTCAAAATGGGTAAATGGTGTGTCAGACATCTAATGTCCCTTGGAGTAATGGAACAATTTTATTAAGAAAGCATGTGTGATTTCTCCACTATTAGGAAACTCTTTTGTGGGGTATTTACTATGGAATAATATCTCTACTTGTCTTTATTCAATTAATTTAGAGGTTGCCAAGAGCTATAATAGTATGAATGAAGCCTACTATTATACATTTAGGATGCAATTATAGTAAACCATTCAAGTAATTACACTTGTGCTCTGAAGGAAGAACAAAATAAGCCAGATAGAAAACTGTCTCCAAGAACTTAATACATTTATAATATAATTTCGTGTAAAACTAGAGCTTCGAGATAAGCTGTCATGGCACATTCAACAAGATGGAAAAACTTCATAACTAATAACTTTTTCAGTCATTATCAAGTGGAATTAGCAAAGAGTCTTTCACATGTAGTAAAACACAGCTTTCAGCTTTGTCATTTATTCTCTTTTTTGTGAAAGCAAAAGACATTAACTGAGGTTTTACTTTTTTTTTTTTTTTTTTCTATGGGGAACACAAGTGGGTAATGAAAACCTTGCTTGATTTAATCTTCAGACTGGAAAATGTAAATATGACATCAAATTTCTCATCCTGTATTCTGCAATTTCCATGCCATAAATGTATCTTATTTCTCAGGAACACAGTAGCAGACTAACTTTCCTGGACTAAAATGCTGTATACCTCCAGGACATGCTATCTTCTTTTTTATCCTCTTTTAGATTTCTCTGGTAGTGAGAGATATGCATTCATCCTTGTAGGGACTGCTCGGTCCTGGGGACTCACAGGTTGTGTCTGTTAATGGGCACTGGATTGTTAGCATTATTGCTATTTTGCCAAAGATAAAATTAGCAGAAAGAAGGCATCATCAAACTAAACAGAATTCAAATAGTTACAACCATATGACACCCTGTCCAGAGCTGATCATGACATGTTCAAAGTTCTCAGCTTCTATTGCTCCAATTAGATGTCCATTTAAGTGAAATTTGGAGAGAGGGAAGCTTTTTAGATTTCCTGTCATACTGTGGTCCAAGGCATTGAAAAAAACCTAAACCTTACAAAAGAAATGCAAGAAGTAAGCAAAAATAGCTTTGCAGTGTTTTGGATATAGTATTTTCCTAATCAAAAATAACATCCAATGTCACTAATATAGTTTGTATCACTTTTTTTTTTTCCAGCTCTTAATCTCTCTGAACACAAACAATTCATAGATAAAACATCTTTTGGGATCCAAAAGGGTGTTTCTTCTGTAACAGTTCTAATAAGGAGTTCCCATGCTGCATGTTGCTAGGCTTATTTGAAAACTGCTGGTGTCCTCCTCTCAGTTTGAGAGTATAAAACACTCTCCAAAAAAGAGCTTTTCCACCATGGCTGTCTCTGTGGGATGCAAGCAGTGATAACTGGTTGTTTGTGAGAGGAATATCTGCCTGCTGTGTCAGTCAGAATTTAAGTATGTCCAGTACTATTGAAATCCTATTTTCCCAGGATTCTGCCATGACAGGCGTTGTGCACACATCACTTGTTAATAATAAGCTCACACAGTGCACAGTGTCAATGGTTCATCTTGAATACCTAGAATATCTTGAACATCTTCAATATCACTTTTATGACCTGAAAGCAATGAGATTTGGTTAATGTTGGAGGGGTTTGGATATTGCCTTTACTCTGCATCCTCAAGGGCTACCTCAAGTGACTCCAGTTCCAGGGCCACTCTGGCCAGCTGGGAGGAGACCTCTGTCAGGAAGATGCTCTTAAAGGGAGGCAGCCAGATCTGCTCCAAATCACACTGTGTAGTCAGGATCCTGTCCTGACTTGCCCTTATAGCTTCATTCCCTTTTTATCTTCTCTTCTTTCTGGTCTTGGCTTCATAGGAGTCTCAATTTTCTCATCTGACAGAGCAATAGAGGTCATGTTATAATGACACGTCCAGAACACTGCTAGAGAAGGACTGCGTTATATTCCTGAGAAAGCTGAATTCCTCTGAATCATTGCAGATATGTGCTCTGAAAGACATTGTGGAGTCTCCATTTCAATTTCTTCACAAACAAAAAGAAAATGATGCACAGTTCCAGAGAAAGAGGAAAGGATGCAAGAATAACTCTCTTACACCTTCTGTATTTTATGCAGCAACAATTATTTTGGGATTTTGCACAGAGTGGTGAACTTACAGCTAATGATATATGGTTACATTATTCTTTTTATTATTCACCTACAACCTTATGAAGATAAGATTAAAAATATTTATTTATTTATTTATTCATTCATTTATTTAAACTAGGGTGAAAAGTGATAAAGAGAGCTTCCTAGTCTATGATTAGCATGCCAAAAATTCCCTGTTATCCTCAGAATCATAGGTATGTCTAACCTAGTCACAGCTGCAAATCACTTTAATTGGCACAGAAACTGAGAAGAGCACAGACAGGATGATTGCAGATTTTTTGAATGATAACCCATCAGTTGACTAAAACAGTCACTACCTCATCCCTTTGAGGGATGTGCTGAATATTTATCAATTTTTAATTATATTTAAAACTTAAAATAAACAGTTTTGGACTCTGTCACAGTAACTTCTTTAAAAGCTTCCACAGTGACAAAAAAAAATCATTTTTATCTATGGCTATGCTTCAATTCTCAGAAGTAACTTCTGATTTCCTACTGCTATCCTAAACACTTTGATTTTTTTTTTTTTTTTACATGTGATGTGCCTCCACTGTCCTGCAACATTGATTACATATGCTACACTTAAAAGCTTAGAAGTAACAGGTGGAGGCTGCACATGTTTGTCTTTATGTAATCAATTCAGTAGGATTTTTGACTTAATTTTCAAGAAATTCTTCCTATATATGTCATATATATGTATATATACACTTATAAGTATGAAAAACATACCTTTACATGTTCATATCCAATTAAGAGAATTGGCCTATCTGCAAAAAGCACAATTCACAGGAAATATATTTTGTCTCATCACCTGAATTGAAGATTCTGAGTTGCTGATTTTTTTTTAATTTTATTTTCCAGACTATAAAAGCTCTGAATCACTGTGCCAGTGAACATAAAGGTTTTTTACTGCTGTGATCGTTGCTCTTTGAGGCTGAAATTAGTTGGAAATTTTTTAATGTCATAATCCATTTCTACAAAGAGGGATCTGCTACTGGTCAACTGTTGTCCTAGGACTTTTCTTTAGTTTTCACCTACAGAACATTTGTCCTCAACTGTGGAACAGTAAAGTAATTTTATTAGCATTATAGTTAGTCTGGACAGTAGCTCTGCTCCCTCATTTTGATGTTTTTTCTTGAGTTCTCCAGAGAGGCTTTGATCACTGAAAAAATTGCTTTTTCATGACCTCATTTAATATGCAGAATAAGCTTCACTACCAGGTGCCATGGTTTTCCTTCACAGAAATTTCCCTAAGGACATCCTGGCCTTTGTGTAAATCTCCTTGTGAGTCCTTTGTTCTTCAAAATGTAGGCAGTGCTGAAACTCCCAAATCTGCATTTGAAAATGCTCTTTCTGTGATTTTTTCTTTCTCTTTCTTCTATTTTTCAGTGAGACCTTGGCCAAGCCCTTCCCTGTATCTGCACATATTTGAAATGAGTTTTCACTGGCTGTCTTCCACAGTCATATTTTGAACCCTGGGGCTTCCCAGAACAATTTTCTTCCACTCAGATTTTGGCCCTCGGTTTTTTATTCTGGGTCTTTTAAGTGCATACATCTAAATGAAAAACTTCTTTTGTACTGTACTGCATGCTGTCTCTCTCTCTTGGAACTATTGCACGCTTTATTATAACATAGAGATATAGATGATAGTTTATTTTGTGTGGATGAACACTTCTGAAGCAAATTTCAGTCTTCAAAGTTATAATTATTCTTTTGTCTGTCCTGTTCTTTCTTGAAGCTGTTTGTTATTGCATGGAGCACAGCACTAGTCCCATGGAGGACTGAACAGGTGTGTGAAGCTGCTTGCTCAGGTTCCCAAAGTGCAAAAGCCATGTTGCATGTGGACTTTGTACTTCTGACCCGAAATCACACTGGCCCCCAGAAGATTTTATTATATAAGACAGAAGGTAGAATGTTGGAAACTTAAATGAAGGATTTGCCTTTATGTGTTAAGTCATTTTGAATCAGAAACTCTTATATTGCCAATTATATTAAATCTGTTGGTTCCATCTGTTTCAATCCGGTAGAGTGCTAACTGCACATTGTAGCTTCATTAATAAATGAATTATGTTTAGTAAGTTTGCATTCCAAAAACCAATGGGTTAAAGCATTTGTACTCCATCATAGAAATACTCCAAAGTACACAAAGTGAATAAATGTCTCTGTCTAAAATAACTATTGAAAAGAAGAATGGTGTTACACAAGTAGAATGTTACACATCAAATTCAATCCGGTCCTACGCAGTCCAGGGAATCTCTGGGAAATGTTAAATGTATTTTACAAGGTAAAGACTTAATGGTTTTAAGGCAGATAAGAATCTGTAATGTAACAATTTATAGGTCATATAACATGCAGTGAACTTTCCCAGAGACTTCTATTTGCATTAGCACAATACAGTTTACAGGATGCAGCCAGATCCTCAACAAAGTATGAGACTCCAGGTCAAGCTTTGGTCCATAAAAGGGTTCTGCCTGCCAGTCCTACAAAAAAATGCAGATCTCACAGCATGAAGAGGTTGAGTCACAGTTATCCTCAGCATTTGCAGGTGATACAGAATTTTTCAGGGGGCAGAAAGAAAGCAACAAATCCCACAGCAACACCTTGGTGCAGAGTGATATTTCGGCCACATCCCATGAGATTTGCACAGTGACCATTAGGTTTTCCAGGAAGGGAACAGTGTCTTTCCAGAGTTAAGAACCTGCAAGGCTGCAGTTTGAAGTAAACCAGCAATTTCCCTGCTCTGGGCAGCATGGTCCCAGGGGAGCTGTGTAATACCAGGGAGTTCCATGTTTCCACCTCCTGGAGGTCACTGCCAGGGAATCTCTGTCATAAGCAGAATATTAACACTTTTCACTACATATCCTTCAGGTTCAGCACATGTCAGCAAAAGAATTGCCTTTAACTGTGAATACCCCTGCCTGTAGGTGCAGGGATTTCCAGGAAGTGGAAAATGTGAAGGAAAGTGAAGGAAAAACTGTGTTTCAACCTGGTGCAGTTTCACTAGAAGGGCATAACACGGAGGTGGGTAAATCAGGGCCAGCTGATTCTCCAGCATAGCAGTGAGAAGGAGAACAGTGTAGGGGAGGAAAAAAAAAAAAAACAAAACAACAGAATTAACTGAGTTAGTTCCTAGCAAATATTATACAATTTATGCTCATATTTTTTTCAAATAGAAAGGATTTTTCTAGATAAGAGCTCTGGAGGTTGATTTTTTTCCCTTTTTTTTGTGATGCTATGTGTTCCAGGCTATCCCTTCTTTTAAGGGATGTTTGTTTCTTCCTTTTGAAATTAATCTACATTATTCCATTCAGGTTCAGAAAACCCAACAAACAAACAAAAAACACATAGCAAGACATTAGACCTAGTCTTTCGGGGTTTAAGAAGACAGAACTAATTTATTTCTTTAAATCAAGACTTTTTTTTTTTTTTTTGGGTTGGTTTTTTTGTTTGGGTTTTTTGTTTGTTTTTGTTTTTTGGGTTTTTTTCTTCCCAAGAAAACCATTACTATCTCATGGTTACAAACCGTCCTTGAGGCTATAGAAAGTCAATCACACGTCAAAAGAGGCAGGTGAATATAGACAAATCCTGTTTCCATTTCATGAAAAGAATCCTGAAAGACTCTGGGCCATCAGAAGTCCCATACTCTCATCTTCTCACTACACATTTGCCCCCTAGACCTTAACATGCACGAATGTTTAGGGTTTGGGAATCTGATGAACTAGAAAGATCTTCCACACAGCCTGTCCTGTGCTGTTCACAGTCAACAGATCCACTGCAAAACTTTAGTGTTCAGGAACATGCATAATTGTGAAAAAAAAATGTCAGCAAGCACTTCAGGTTTGTTGAATGGCCAAGAATTTTGTTAAAGTTAAAGAATATGTGTATATATAAATATTTAAATTGTTATCTTTTGCATTCTTAGACAAAGGGTAAATTCAAACCTGGAAGAGAAAAAATTAAAAATCCAGTCATTTTGCATTTCCCTGTTCCAACTAGTGAAAGAAACTGATTTGAAATCAGTCTGAAAAAATTATCAAGCAAAAAGTGAAAGGATGCCATCATCTTTGCAAAATAAAATGAAACTGTCACAATCAGAGTTAAACCCATGTGATATCTCTGCAAGATGACTAATGAATTTTTCAGCCTGTAGTGGTAAATCAAACCAGCAGAACAATAGCATGTGCCAGGTGTCAATTGAATGAATAGCGCTACATTCCTTTTTACTTTTTTTCTTCCCCAGAAGATGCTAGCTGGAAGCATTTCTGCTCTCCACATCTCCAGTAGGTCTTTTCTGACTGTGTAATATTTTCCAATGGACAGCTGTTTAACACTGGAACATTTCACTGCTCTGATCCACATTGCAGTCCTACAGCCAAGAAGTGTACATGTACTTACCTTTTTAACCATGAGGGAGGGTTTGACCAGAATGGTCAGATGATCCCTGAAACATAAATTATTCTATGGTTCTATAGAATTCCAGAGAACTTCCACAAAATAGACTCAATTCTTCCTCCTGGATTCATCCAGTCATACTGGAGTGCAACTATAGTAGGTCTGCTTTGCATGCATGAAATCCCAGCCAGGGGAGGGAGAAAAGCCATGAGAAGCAATGTGATACAATCAGCATGGTCATTTGGAGTTTTAGTGCTATTCTCAAAATAAATCTAAAAATATAGCTTAGCCTGTGTTGTCTCCAAGTTTGTTTTATTTCTCTTTGTCTGTACTTGTAATCCATAGTAATGATGCAGCCTTGCTGTTGCTATCACAGATGGTGAAGGATATGTGATAAAATTTTCATTTACTGCAAAATCCTTTGTGATATTTTTATAAAGAAAATCAGCGGAAACTCCACTCCAGAAATGTATTGCTGCTTGGGATATTATAATGATAGCTATAGAAAAAAACATCAACAAAATGCTACAATAATCCTGTAAAAATATCGTATACTATTTTATTGATGTGCAAATTTTCTTGTAGTTGTCTACCTTTGGCTTTTCTATGCAATGTGGTGATATAAATATGTTTCAGGTAATCCAAATTCCATTTCTACTTCTTCCAGTTTTAATTTAGGCATCTTAAGTGACACTTTAGCTCAGATGGTCAGAGCCTGGTAATTAAAGGGCCAAGGCTGTAGGGTTCAAACCCTATGTGGGCCACTCTCTTAAGAGCTGGACTTGATGATCCCTGTGGGTCCCTTCTAACTCAAAATATTCTGTGATTCTGTGACTCTCATTGCAGTGCTGCTGTCATTGATATATTTGTAATCCCCTCTCAGGAATTAGAGAGTGTATCAGCAATGGATTTATACATTTCGTATATTTATATATTTCTTGTTATATTTCTATTCATATGTTTCTTAACAGCAGATAATGACAAGAAAAAAACAATGTCATTAATAAATATAAGTCATGGCAGAGCCCTTAGAAATCTGTGCTAGAACATAGAAACAAGTATATTTTTTTCATTTACTTGGAAACAAGTATATTTTTTTCACAGCTGCACACAATAATTTCAATGTAGGATTTTCTGATCTTGTTCAATTGACATGGTTTTAAGAGCAGGTATTGACTGTAGCAGTGTATGAGGCCATCAGAAAGCAGTTGATAATGAGCTCTGACACAGTGAAGATGGAATTTTTGCTTTAAGGTGTGCGATTAAGGTGTGTGAAATTACAAGTGCTGGGATAATGTGTGACAAATGGTGAAGAAGAACTACTTTTAGCTTAGAATCACCTGCTGGTCTTTGAAAAATACATGTTCAAATGACAGTGATATTATAAAAAATAGAGACTGTGTTTAAAAAAAATAAAATAGAGAACTAGGAAAGTACAGCTTATTCTTCAACATCAATGATATGAATAGTTGAGAGTATGTTTTACTATTGTATCATCCAGGTGTGAAGGATGTATGATGCAATTTGTCCTGTGGAGCTGAGTTTATTATTACTAACACCATATGCATTTTTCTTTCACATTTTTATCTACATCACATGGAAGAAGTGAGATATGTGTAGTACAGATAAGATAAATAAGTGAGATAAAAACACTAGTCACTTAAAAAAATATTTGGTACAGACCTTTGCAGTTACATACAGATGTAACTGTGTGCATGATCGCTATGCTAAAAGGGGAAACTACTCAAAGAAATAATTTAAATACCTGTCTTTCAAAAATAACAGTCCAAGAAAGGGAGGTTAGCAATCTGTCAGTCCATATAGGATTATGTGTGTGTGTGCAGTGATTAAGAATGCTGACAAGACACAACTGTGTAGCCTTGAGAAGACAAAAACGTAACTTAAAAAAAAAAAAAAAAAAAAAAAAAAAAAAAAAAAAAACCCAAACAAAAAACACACACAGAAAAAAAAAAAACAAAAAGGGGAAAAAAAAGAAAATCCATAGAAAATCAGTTTTAAAAAGAGACATCAGTAGCAAGTGAAATTGAAGAGACTACGCTAGCACAGAGAGTGGAAGAAGAGATTTGTGGAGGCATGAATTTAAGGAAGAAGGAATTGAGTGACATGATTTGCAAGCTAGAAATCTCCATTTGTTTTATGGAAAGAATGAAGCTGCCAAGTAGTTATTGAAGACTAGAAGCTGAAGGAGAAACTTCTAAGCCTCAGCTTTGGAGGTCTTTTAAAAGACAACTATGGAAGGCCTTAACTGAATTCACTTTGCAGGGTGACTCAGTGAATGAGCACAACGACAAACAGAAAAAGAAGCAAGGGGAAAAAAAACAATAGAAACTAGTCTGGGAGACCAAATATCAAAGATACACCTACAGGAAGGGTTTTTTAGGTTTTAATTCTGGTGTAGCAAGGGTATTTCTGACAGAGCATTATGACATTGTGACACTGAAATTAAAATTTTTGGTGCAGAAGTACTGACTGTGAAAGTCAATTCACACAGCTCTTCCAAGAAGGCTAATAGAATTATTGGCACTATGTCTGAAGAGAAATAAAAGGCTGTGAGGGAGCTCAGAATGTCCTGGGATTGAATCTGATATTGATTCATAGTAAAGGAATTCAGGAGTGATGTGAATGGTTTAGAAATATTTGGCTCTTGTTCTATCTACTATAAAGTCATGCTATAAATGAATGCACATGTTAAAAGAAATAAGGTGTAAGGGCATAAGTAGAAAAGAAGGCAGCACACTGCTAAATATAACACATATGTACTGATTTTTAGGAACAGGCAAAGGGAAACCTGGAATACTGTAGAGCTAGGTGATTGTTACATATGTATTTGGGCTAGAGGGCTAGGACATGAGTCCTGGCATTCATTCGTCTTGGTAAAAATACAGAATAAGACCATACTAATTTTGTTTCTGTTCAGTTTCTTTTTCAAAAAACTAGTGGTGAGAGATGTTTAGCAGTAGTTCTGTGTAATACCGTACCACACAAACAATATCAAATGAATATTCTCTGGATAGAGCAGTGAGTGTGGTGAGAAAAAGACCATGTGAGAGGCTTCCAGGCGACTGTAATTATCTTTGCCAAGGCTATGTGAGTAAAAGACAAGTGGTTCAGCTGGGGCCATATCACAGATGCATGCCCTACCTGTCAGAGTCCAGAACACTCCCCTGACTGTCCTGGGTGATTCCAGACCCGGACAGGGGGTTAGAAAACCTCGGCAAGGAGTCAAAAACTCCTGTGCCTTTGATTTTAGCCCCTGGGAGAAACTACCCCCTCTGTGTGAGGATTTACAAACCACAAGAGTTTACATAGGGTGATAGTCACAGGGTGAAAAATAGATTTATATAGTTTCTAGGCTGATAAGCAGAAAAACACAAAATGGGGTCTCCACATGGCTTTGGGGTTTCTTCTTCCTTCTTCACCTTCTCCATTTTCTGCTGTGGCATGGGCATCTTTGGTTGGTTTAGAGTAGAGCCTGACTTCCTAACATAAAAGATAGGTATTGAGAATCTTTTGTAAACAAGATATGCATAACTTTTAATATAAAGGTGCTTGTCACCTTCGGGGCGGTGTTATTCCCCGTGAACTGACCTGCTGAATGGATCTCTGTAGATCAGGGAAGAAAATACATGGGTAAGAGAAAATAAACAACCTTGAAAAAGCAGAGGAGACGGCTCTTGGTCGTTTCTTTGATCTTGGTGCTAAACAAAAAGACTTTTGCATTCTCAGGAAGAAGAAAAACACACAGAAACCCGCGACTACCCACCAAGCAGGGCATGCTCCCTGTTTCACTGGGGGAAGCTCTTCCAGGGTACAAAAATCTTAAACAGACATTGTTAAAGGAAACACAAGGAGAGGCATCAGATTGGAGCTAGGTAATTCTTTTGAGATACTCTACACACTTAACTGTTAGTCCTGTTCCAGCAAATCTTTAAATGTTTAATGGGAAAGCACCTTGAATATGTTAGGGCACATTAACCAAGGTTCAGCCTCAGAGTAGGGGAATTGAAAAAGGGGTTCAAGGCAGGAGTTGTTTTTCTAGGAACAGCTGGAGAAGGCCCACGTCTGCCATGCTTGTCTGTATTGACATGCCATTGCTAATAGTTTGAGCTAGTTTTCTGGGGAGAGGAGGGGGTACATTTGGCAAAATTGCAATTCTCAAGATGTATTTGTGTCTCTTTTTATTTCTTCTGTATCCTAGTGAGGGAAGGTAGGGTTGCTTCTGGAGCAGAAACCTCAGCAGAGGATGGTAATGTGGCAAATAGAGATTTCTTCTTGTCTACCAACATACTGTCAGTCTATGAGGTAGCTGGTGTCCAGTTACTCAGGACTCCCATTCCCAGTGCTCCCATGGCATCCGAAGGACTCCCACAGAAGAGGAAAATCAAGCAACATCATGTGGAAAACTCATCTACAAAGGTAATGCAGATGTGGGCTGTGAAGGAATCCGTAACCATCACTGGTTAGGTCAGCAGCATGCCCTGGGGAAAATAACTTTACTATGGATTTTCAACTAGTGTTAAGGAAAGAAAAAAAGCCCAACAAAATCAAACCAAACCAAACCAAACAACCCCCTCAAAAAACCCCAAAACCCCCAAAAAACCCCCGAAAATCAAAACAAACAAACAAAAAAGAAACACAACAGAAATATCTTATTTTTTATTAATTTGTCATTGTTGTTTTGGCAAGGAGTGATTAGTTTTTTTGATGACTGCTGCTTTTAAAATCATCTTGCATGTGTCAAAAAAAAGAGATGATATAGTTTTTTTTCCTATCTAAAAATTTCATTATGCCATCTTTTTCAACCTGGTCTTTCAAAAAAGAACTTATTGATCTATTTCTTCTCCTTTATTAAGCATTTCTTTAATCTTCTCTCAGAGGCAGCAGCTCACATGACTTAAGAACTTCATTTAAGAGGAAGACTTGGTGAGGCAATTTCTACCTTTCTCTCAAGATAGTCTTCATGTTGCTTTTGTATGGACAAGGCCCCATTAACAGTCAAATACTTTCTATACCTTCAGTAGAGAAAAGTTTCCTTTTTTTTTTTTTTCCCCAAGACTTCCATGTTTCCATTATTTCCCTACTCATAGCTGTTGACTGCAGTGCCAAATGTCAGCTTTGGAGAAAAGACAAATCATGAAGCTTTGCCCATAAGAAATATAATTTTAAAAAATGCTGTGGCCTGGACTAGCAATAACAACTTTTCTGTGAAGCCAGGCTAAATGCTAATTGGGAATACACAAGGAAATTTGCACTGTCTATCCAACTGAAGTGCCATGAAATTTCATTAATTTCCTTTCCAAGTGTGTGAGGAGCAAGCATGTAGGTGATTTTAATATGGGCTCTAAACAAGCACATGCAAACAGAATAGCATCTTAGAGGAGATCACAATGAAAATCCCTGCCTTACTTAGAGATTGTAATAAAAGGAACATTATTTATTTGGGTTTGGTCCTCAGTATTTCAGAACCACACAACCTCTTTTTTAATAGACTGGAATCATTCAAGTAGGAGTACTAGAAACTTCAATTAACACCATTTCTGACAAACCACCTATGAGTTTATTAGGCTTTTACTGGACAGGCGACAAAACGTACGTGTGAAAATCATCTTTAAATTAAATATGATCTTACTTTGCTCTCATTGTTGTTCTGACCTGTCAAGACTCCTGTTCTTATTCAAGGGATTGCTCAGCTGGCCCTGCCATCTCTCCTGCTCTTGTCAAGGAGTCTGGGCTGCTTTTTACAGGTTCCTGTGGCAGTAACAGCACAGGCACTGCACAGCATCTCAGCCTGCAACACCCTCACCTCGTCGTGTCTTGTGAGAGAGACATTCAGACAGGTTCCATGTAACATCCTGTGCACCTCACTTCTTCCAAAATGATCCCAATTTTGCATCAAAGAAAATGTCTCCCTGCTGTGTGGAGAGCTCTCTGTGTTGGTTACATGTTCAAAATTTGCACAGCTATCCCTCTCAAATGCACCAGATGTCAAAGTGACATGAGCATCTCCAGCAACACAAGATGAGCTGGGTAACTGGGGTTTTGTGACAGAATGGTAAGTGATAAATTAGTTAGCTGGGATACAGTGTTAATGGTAATAATGGGTATAATTTGGCTTCACAGACGGCGTCCTTCTCAAATGAATAGGTGAAGTTCATGTTTCTCTTTTCTTGCTGAAATGCATGTGGCTTCTAAAGGACATGACACATCATTTATGTGAATAAAGAGACAATTACATAAAAAGAGTGAAAATATAGAAGATTTGGGTGTTTTTTTAATTAAAAAGGTCTGTTTTCCTTTTATGTATAGGACAATCTTAAATCAATATAGATCTAGGCTTCATGTTTAATAATGACACAACTTCCCATAGATTTCAGTGGAGTCAGAAAGATTTTACAAGCTAAGGAGTCAAATTCTTATTTCTGTACATTCCTTGTCTCATCTTTTTATTTTCTCCAGTGTGTTCTCTCTTTATGAATAGAAGCCTTAGACAGCTATGTAGGCCATTCTACAGGTCCATATTTAAGCAGATGTTCCTTGCTTTATAGTATTTGTTGATTCCCAAGAAGCAGGAATAACTAAGGACAGCTACTGACAAATTCCATGGCTGTTATGCATGGTTTACCACCAGCAATAATGAGAAAATACCACTTGCTTTAATTAAACAACAAGAAATTAGAAGGGATGATTTACTGAGGATAATTGTTTTTTATTTATTAAAAAATGTAGCTTGACGTGTGTTGTTCTTTTCATGCAACATCAAGTTCTCTTTAAATAGCCAGCCTTACACTTGCATGGTTGGTGTTCACGAAGTGCTTGCTGTAAGGCTGGAAACAAATGGTGATTAAAACAGTGTCCGTTATGTTTTTGAAGGAGCTAATGGCCCCCTTTGGAGTTGCTAATTGGCAAGTTCTGCAACTCCAGGCTTTTGAGGTATGGTTGCCATGGAAAATTTGCTTTGAAGTTGGCAGTTGTGAATATTTGACCACGGTTATTCCTAGTTTGGAGACCGGATGAAAAGCACTGTCATCTCTCCCAGAGGGCAAAAGATAGCTGGAGAATTTGTGCAAAATGATTGCTCATCAGAGTGGGCAGAACAGTGGCAGATAATGACAAACAAGTGTTTCCCAATGGACTTCATTTCTCTGTCCACTGAGTGTTTTTTTTGAGCTTTTCCTGTTTTGGTTTTGGGTCGGGGGGTGCTTTTTTTTTTTTGTTTGTTTGTTTTTGGTTTTGTTTTTTTTGTCAGCTCTTGATCTGATTAGAAAATTTGTGGATGAACAAAGTTTAGTGACTTCTGTTTAACCTGAGCATTTGTAAAGGAAAAGCAGTGTCTGGCACCGGGAGATAAGTGGAAGCTCCTGAGCTACAATATATAACTGCAAATAAAACAACATACTGAAAAGCTGTTTGGAGATTTCACATCTCCTATACTGGAGAAGATGCAGACCAACTTGTTTCAGTATGACTGAGAGGCAGTTTTGTAAAAGACTTATATTGTACCTTAACACCGAGGGAAACAGTACATGGCTTACCCTCTCAAACTATCCTCTGTCACAGTTTGTGATGCTCTCCAGTGACATATAAGCAAGGTTAAAGTCCTCCTGTCCTTTTTATTATAATATAATTTTTATTTTTTTTAATGAGTTTGCAAGTTTGCCCAAAATTTAAACTAGCTGTCTTTGACCTTACCTATACATGAGCAGAATGCAATAAAGGCAGAGAGGTGAATGTTACATATGGAAAAAAATACCCTATTCTTGTTTGTTTGACTTCTTATTTTCTCACTACTACTCTTATAAGGTAACGAAATACATGCTTTTATTATGGATATGGGCCAATTATCCTCAAATATCTTTGCTTTAATATCTCAGCTATAGACTTCAGTTTCCTTTAAAAAAGACTAGCCATTATGTTAAATTGTGTGTCCATATGGATACTGGACATGAATCTGAGCAAAACAAACCTATCCTGTCTTTTGATTTACAACTAAGTTTAGAAGCCGTTTCAAGAGGGATGAATAGTTTATTTTCTGGAGAGATATTTATGTATATATCATTAAAAGGTCTTTCCATGGCACAGTCACAATGATTATGATTCTTGTATAAAAGAACAATTTTGAAGAAACCTTTATGGTAGTCTCTAAAATATTAAAAATATAATAAGTTTAAAAAATAAACATGGTCATAAAACATAAATATAATGTGACGAAACAGAGAAAGGAAGATTTCTTTTTTTCCAATTATCTAATCTGACCTGAGGCAAGTCAGACTTTCTTAACACCTTTTGAAAAATGAGAGGCTTAAAATGAGGCAGGTAGAAGAGGCTTTTTAAGACTTAAAATATGCATGTAGAAGTAATAAAACTGTGTTCATAAACAGTGAATTTTTTTATGTAGAATTTGAGAGTTGTCTAGTCTTTTCTTGTTTGATATACACATGGTTTCTTTTTGAGATGAAATGCAAAGTCTTTTTGGTATCAAAAGAAAGTATCCAAATCACTACAGCTGGATGTGGAATTTAATCATATACTGGGATTTTGATTTCTAAAGAAATTAGTTTGAATTTGTTAGATAGATTTAATTTTCTTAATTGGTCACAGTGAACTATGGTTTAAGATATTGCAATCCTTTACTTTAATTTTCTTTCAGTGTATAATTCTCCCCCCAAATTGCTGCTTTGTACATTAAATAAAATTGTTTTTTTCTTTCCTTTTAAGTCACAAAAATAACCTTTAGGTGACTTCATGGCTGTTGAATACCAGTATTTAGGGTCAAGCCTTTCCTGATCTCCAGCTCTGTCCTACTAGCTATGTGGTTATATTTCTTTCACAGGTTCAGAATTGTTAACATTTATATTCTGTCTCAGGAGAGATTTATCTAGAGTACCTACAATTCAAATGACTTCTATAAAGAAGAACAAGTCAATGTTTTGGGGTTCTTTAAAGGTACTGTTGTAAAATGATCTGAAATGAAAACTGAGATGGTCAGAAATGTCAGAGGCCTGTGTGACAACTTGGAGTGACAAAAAAGAAGAGTGTGGGCACACGTACTTTGGAAGGCAACATGTAATAGATGAAAATTAATGTGAGGTGATTTAATTTGCATACTACATAGGAAAGAATGAGATGACATAGGATGGAGCTCAAGACAGAACCTCGAGCTACTGAGGTCAAAGTAAAGTCTTTGTAGAGCAGCAAAGGTGACCAAAGCCAGAAAGATCACAATCCTCTGTACTTACAAACACAGAACGCTCTTGAACTTGCCTCACAGTACATTCCTTAGTATAGGAAATGCCAAAAAATTCTGTGTTTTAAGAGTAAGTGCGAAATGCTACTAATTCTTTTGTTTAAGAAATGCTACTAATTCTTTTGTTTACAAAATTCTTTTGTTTTATTATTTGCTGATGTTGATAATAAAAGTAATATGAGCCTGAAAAAAAAATATGTTGCACCACAGGAAGCAGATTCAGAGGAACTCACCCGATATTTTAATCTGACAGTAAAAATGCTAGATTTAAGCTATAAATAAACTGAAAGATGTCATTCCACTTTACAGCTTCTTCAGTTGTGAAGCCTGCTCAATATGTCTTTTCTCTATCATATAGAGGGCCATTTCTTCAAATTTCTCGCTTATGCCAATGTAAATATTTGTAATCTGTTTTAAAGGACTTTTTTTTTTTTTTCATGTCGTTACCAGATTTAAAGTACAGAATATCTCTTGCAGCAGCATGACTGGTAAAGTGATAAAGTGTAATGGTGCTGTAGGTATTGAAGATAGGACTCCCAATGTACTTTTGCTGTATACATCAACCAGGGCCTGGTGCTGCAAGTAAAAGACCAATATGGATCAGAAAATTGACTTTTCCCTTCCTTGTCTCCTCTGAGGAGATGCATGGTACTCTGACAGGGTTTTTTACTAAAATAGGGCCTCATACAAAAGGTTTCATTTAAAACTCAATAGGTGCAGACTGGCCTCTTTACTACCATGTGAAGACAGAGCAATTGCCTTGCTGGAGCCTTGGATTCATGCCCAGTGAGTTTTTGCCTTCCCTCATTCATAGCGGCAAAACATGAGCTGAGCACCGAACTGTTTTGGGAAGGATGGCTCCCATCTCACTAAACCAAAAAGTAAATATATCAAAATAATCAAGATTCATTAAGTGATTGTCTCCAGCATAATGTGCAAGGGTAATTCTGGAAGATGTGGGCTTAGCTTGCAGGCTCATCTCCAAGGACTGTTTAATCACTATGGATGATTAAAAACATGAAGAAATGTTGCACAATCAAAAACTGTCCCTTTCCAGGAAATGCCGTCATCACTAGACTGCAAAATCATACATATTTGTATTGTTTGCACTCTCATTCCAGAATAAAAGGATCTTGATTTCATTTTATTTAAGGAAAATGACTAACAAGCAGCATGGGAAATCCCTCCCCCTCCTCCTTTCACAGGTGCATGTACACTACTGAAGTGGCCAGTAATTAGGTAATTAGGTCAGTTTCTGAAGTGATGGACATTTGAAGCTATTAAGCAAATTGGGGGATTGCAACTAGGGTCCTTGTACTCTATATTGTTGCTCTAACCCCTAGGACACAACAGTAAGGTAAAAAGAAGGAAAAAATCATCCTTTCTCCATCTTTAAAAAATGCTTCTAATCCATACAGACATGCAAAGGACATACAGGACTAACAAGCAGAGACTACAAATTGTGAATATCAGGTAAACCTACTCACTGTCCTGATTTAGAACCTTTTTTTTTTTTTTTTTAATTCTTGGTATGAGGAACATGGTCCAAATCAAATTTTCTAGATCCCTTTCTAAGATGCAGTAACTCCGCAGGTCTAGAAAGCATAAGGATAACACTTGTCAACTAGATGTTTGAAACTTAGGTGTTTTTGTCTTCGCTAGTTTTGTTTCATAAATACCTTTTTTTTTAATGTAGTGCAGTCATATAATTTTTACTTCAATTTTTCACTGGATTTTTTTATGTCTACATTTTCTTTCCTGTGATAAATCACAGATTGATCTTCCAAAGCTTTTTCTTTTTCTATTTTTTTTTTTTAATTATTATTTTTTTTCCAAGTATATCTGGACAAAGGTATAATTGATTATCTTTATGGCCGTTTCTACTCTGAAGTGGTATTTAAAATATCAGTATTTCTATGGGCTCATTTTATTTCAATGAGCATGGAGGATTTGTATATAATAGATATACTTGGCTCCGTACTGCAATGCATTTTGCTCAGCTCTTCCTTTCTCTTTCTAAATATACCAACAACACAGTTCCACTAAATTCATTAAGGAAGGATAGGCAATGTTATTCAAGTGAAATGCCAGATGAGTGCTTTTAAAATGCAATGTTTACTGTCTTCTTCCAACAGTTAATAACAGGCTGATGAGAATTTAGCGTGCAGGAGAGGGAAGACCTGCAAGACATCATAAGCGCTATTGATTTTTCTTAAGTGCTAAAGCTTTTAAAGGGGTTCCTACAAAGACACTTGCTATATGGAACAGGACTCTGTGCTTTGTCAATTTAGCTGGACAGCTGAAGAAAGATTCAGACTGGAAAATCAAAGAAAGGGAGAGACCGCTGGGGTTAATAAAAGTGAAGCTAGGTTCCTCCCAATTTGCTTTGTAGACAATTGGGAAGGCATCACAGCCGTTGGACATCACTCTGGTGGAGCATCTTATACAGGATGTGTTATCAGTCCCACCCTTAAAAGGTTGCAGAGAGAGACTCAGGTTAAGTTATACTTCAAAATTCCTCAGAAACTGGGGATACAGCCAGTCACATCCATAACCTCACATCAATGTCAACCATATGCATGACAAAAATCTCTCTCATGGAGCCAAATTCACAAATAATGTCACAATGTTAAATGATCTGTTTCAACCTCCCATTACACTTGCTGCTCTTTTTCTGACAGATTACAGAACGTGGCACTCAGTTTACCATGAAGTGTATACTTTCCCAAGGCCAATTGCTGAGCAAGAGATCCATCAAGGCTCCTGAAATACATTTTCAAAGAGGTTAAAGTGATCTGGTGATGTGTTGAATTTGAAGTGTTTTTTCTACTTAGAAAACTGAAGTCCAGAAGGCAGCAATTTAAAATGAGGTTAGGAAATTATTTACAATATATTTGTTCTTCCAATATGGACAAAGGCATGTTTTGAGGCTTTTTGTGAATGTTTTGACAATGTGAAATGAAGTATCAATAAATTAAGCTGAGCTAGCTCAAAACACTTCAAAAACAACTGACCTTTTAACTGCTCATGGGGTAAGTACAGATCAGATATCAAAGCTGAAAATCAGAGTATTTGTTATAAACAATTTACAAGGAGGTTAGAGATGTAGCAGTAGGCCAGAAATGTGGTACTTATGTAGTCTACAAACAAATTCTTCACTAGCTGAAAACAAGCCCAGATTTTTGCCTCAAGCATGCTTTAATCTGTACAAGGAAAATTATTTCTGTTTTGGTTTTGCATGGAATTACAGCGCTAAACAGAGAGGTATTGCCTGTGTATAAATGCACCTATCCTAACCTCTGAGGGTTTAGGGAAGATTTACATGTAAAATGAAATTTGGCCTTTTCAATGAATCAGTAAACATCAGGAACTCTCACAGTGCCTACTTTTGGTTTCTTTTGTTCGTGAAGGATTGCAACAGAGAATCTTTCAGCAGTAAAGTTTTTCAGTAAAAGCTAAATAAGGAAAGCAATGCAGGGCCTGAAAAGACATATTTCCACTAGGATTTTTTTTTCCTTAACAGTTGTAGCATGTTGTCAGAGCTATTCCTGAAGTCTTCAGACTGTAGTAAGGTTATGTAAATTTTAATGGAGAAAGGACTAACTCTCCTAGGCTGAGGGAGGGCCCTTTACCTTACTTTTGATACATGAATTGTGTAACAATGATGAGCCAGGAAACCCAAAAAGATCAGGGCACCATGGAATGAGTAACAGAGGATCATGGAGCTGGAGAGTGAATACAGCAAAAAGTGACATAGGAACAGGAACAGCCTGTACCCAGTAACAAAAGTAAAGAAAGAGGTAGAAAAAAAGTTCATCTCCTCAGGCAAATACCATGACACGTGAAACTCCTGCCGCTTTTTTGAGAAAATTGATTAAATATTACTGAGTTAAAGTACTTAAAAAAAAAAAAAAGTCACCTCTACTTCTTAAACAGGTCTGTTAAAAACTAAACGGAAATTCATTGCAAATGGTTTTTATTCTCATGTAAAAAGAAGTGAACAATCTTTTTCAAAGAAAAAAACCCAAACAACTTAGGAATAAAGAACTCTTTAAAGAGGGACTTCTTCTATGGGCTGTAGAGACTTGACAAGGGGGAATGTGACCTTAAGCTGAAGGAGGGTAGGTTTAGATTGGATATTAGGAGTGAGGGTATTTTATATTTACTGTGAGGGTAGTGAGGCACAGGAATAAGTTACCCAGGGAAATTGTGGCTGCCCCACCCCTGGAAGTGATCAAGGCCAGGTTGGATTGGGCTTTGGGCAAGCTGGTCTAGTAGAAAATGTCCCTGCCCATAGCAGGGAGTTGATATAATGAGATGATCTTTATTTAAGATCCCTTCCAAATCAAACCACTCTCTGATTCTGATATGAAAAAAATTAAGTTTACCTTGGTCTAGCTTTTTTCCTTTTGTCAAAAGTTTTGCCAAGAAAATTACCCTCCCCCATTGGTGACATCCTCTGAATTATGGTCGGTAGTGTACACATATACTTACACACTTCCACTCTTGGATATTTCCAATTATCTCAGCTGTACTTCAGCTTTTTGACACACCTACCTTATTTTTCATGGGTAAAAATAATTAAAAAAAACATTATTAGGAGACCTCCAACAGAAAAGACTGACAATCAAAATGTAAAATTGAAAAGGTCAAGTATTTCAGTTTAATACATTCAGAGTCAGAGCTCTCTTTGTTCTTTAGTTTCTTCAATGTTACAATTAATTCAATTAAAGTAACTTTAAAGCTAAGAAGTGTTGTCATAGATCATAACCTTTAGAAATGTCTGCATTCTTTCTTACACATTTACCTTAGTTAGCATATTTTAATGATACCTCAAGGAAGAACTGTGTTAACTGCTCCTGACTTCTTAAAAAAAAAAACTTTAAAAATTAATAAATAAGGAAGCTGTCAAAAGCATACAGAAAGATTAAGAGGTACTATATTTAAAGATCAATACCCATTCATACAATGAACTGGATATAGAAATATAGAGCAATAGGAAAAAAATAGAGTACTGGGAAAAAAATAATTACAGTAAAATGTTTAATGTATCTCCCACTGGCATCCCTGCACTTTCTCTCAAGAAGGGATGCTGGCTGTAGGGTTGACAAAAGGAGATAACAAGATGAAAGAAAGGCAGAGGAATGATATACCTGAGAATTTGGGTGACTGCCTTACATGAGGAGCTGACCAGCTTCCTAAAGGTTGGTCAGTGTGATCTTTCAAAACATCTGAGGAAAATAAAGTTGGGTCATTGCATCACTTTGAACATGACTGGCATAAGAAAATTGTATGACAATCAGCACCAGAAAGGTGGTGGAATACCCCGTTAGGCAGGTAAAATGTCTGTCCTGGTCCTTTTACCCTTATGGAGCCATCTCAGGAAATGGGAATGTCATCCCATTGCAGTATGCCACTGCCATCTACTCTGCAGGAGGACTAAACTGGTTCCGAAAGATCAAACTGGCTCCAAATGGTTTAAACCGGATCAAACTGATCCCAGTCTGTTCCAACGAGTTCGAACGTGTTTAAAACAAATCAAATCGAATACAGACGGTTCAAACTATTTGAAAGTGGTTCAAACCAGTTTAAAATGAACTAAACTCATTCCAACTGGATAAACCAGTTTCCTCCAGTCTAAACCAAATCCATCCTGTTTCAAGCCAGTTCAGTCAGGTTCCATCTAGTCCTAACTGGCTTAAACTGGTTTAAACTCATTCCAGATGGTTTCTGCTGGTTCAAACCAGATCAAAGCAGATTAAACTAGTTCAAACTGGTATAAATCACTTCAAACCAGTTCAAACTGGACTAATCTGGTTCTAACCAGATAAAACTGGTTCCAAGCAGTTTAAACCAGTTCAAACCAGACACAAACTCTTATAAAAGTTTTAAACTGGACTATGCTGATTCCAGCCAGTTCAAACCAGATCCAACTTCTTTAAACCAGATCAACCTGGTTCTAACCAATTTAAGCCAGACTAAACTGGTTCCAGCTGCTTCAAACCAATTTTAACAGAATCAAACCTGATAAAACTGTTCCATGACCTCATCGATCAGTTCCATTCAGCTCAAGCCGTGTTAAACTTGATTGAACTGGTTCCAACAACCCAATTTGGTGACCTCCAAAACTGGAAAGCAAAACAAACCCAAACCAGCAAGAAAAGCTAACCCACTCTACTTCCTTCCATAAAGAGGCCAAACTACTGCCAGCAATCCAAGGCTGTTACCTGTGAAGGCATTTTCAGCCAGCACAATTGCTGCTTTCCTCCACCCCCTTGAAAGAACAGAGCAACTGGAAGCAGATGTGACATTTTCCAGCCTTTTATAATCCCTTTGATCCCTCGAAGGGGATGGTAATTTTCAGACTGAAAAACACTGCTTGAAAGAATTTTTTTTTTTCAGATTATTTGCAAGAGGAACTTGAGAATGACAGTAAAATATTTTATAAATTGGGGCTCATCTACCTCTTTTTTGACCCCAAACATTATTGGCATGTGCTAAACAAGAAGGTACAAGATGAAAAATTCTCTCTTCTCATATTTGCACACCCCCAATTAAGTGTTACTAGGGAGGTTATGTTCTGTAGGTTAGGAAATGCAGGTTTAAAACATGGATTTTTGTGTTCCTTGTATTATCCTGGGACAGTCTTCCCTGCTATGTTGAAAGCTATGGAATAGAAGAAAAAAAAAAAAAAAAAAAGAAAAGAACAAACCTTCAAAAATGAGACATTCCTTTCTCAAAAGTACATTTCTTAAGCAATAATTATACACAGTTGCACTTAGATATATAAATAGCTTTTCCCTTCCATCCTCTGTGTCAAAGTCTACAATACTCCTGAAACAGCAAAACAAAGTATGGATTATTTGTGTTCACAGTCTGTACTGCTTAAAAGCAAAAATATTTTCCTGAGCACCCCTTTTTCTGGTGCAATTACTAATCAAATTTGCAATTTACACAAATATACCACTGTTTGTTCAAACATGGCATCTCTGGAAGGCATTAGTTCAAAGATACTGTATTGATTTAAATTAAAATGAATTGCCTTTCAGAGAAAATGCATTAACTTCAGTGGAGAGACATGGCAGTGAATATAAATGAAAATAAAAATTATTTCACTAGACTATTTTGGCATCAGTTCATATGATTTTTTCTCTATATTTTTTTTTTCCTTTTGTAAAATAAATTGAATCCAAACCAACACTAGCTTATGACATTGTATATGTATGAATTTCAACAAGGATGAAGAAAAGGCGGAGAAATAGAAAAGGTATGAAATATGAATCAGATGGCCTTAAAGTCCTTCCTTTCCCCAAGGATTTTACCTACCTATCCTTATTTATTGTCTGATTTAATAGACACTTGAGGAATTTTATTTTATTATGTTGGGGGAGGGAAGAGTAAATCAATTTAAGCACTTAATGAGATTTCTCCTTTAAATAGTCCTGTGAGCAGACTGATTAATGTATTTTATTTTGTGTATCTTCCAGGGCAATGAAGCCATGTGATTTTTGTCCCAAATAGCTTCTCATACATAATATTTTTATGAGAGTCCACAGTAAAGAATAAACACTTCAAATCAGAATTTTTCTCTCCTTACTAAAATTAAATTTGCATCTTAATCTTACAAAGAAGTTTGGGTGTACCAGAGCTAATCATTTGTTTTCTGAGGATCACACAAGAAGAAAATAAAAAACAACCACCAAAAAAAAAAAAAAAAAAAGGTGTGCACATATATATAAATATATATATATACAGTCCTTTCAGCTGAATCTATTTCACTCACAAAAGTCATTATAACACAAGAGAAAATGTGGACTAGTCAAGTAAGATGTCAATGTTAAAGGCTTTCATCAAACTGAAGGAAGGAGATGACATCATCAGTGTTTAGCAGCCATTGCATTAAACTGCCTTTGTATTAAATGATAATCACTAAAAATAGTGAATTTAATTGAAATTTTTGTTTATTTAAATTCAAGCAAACTCCATTTGCTATTTTCTCTGTGCTTCTCAGCTACCATTTTAGCAATGTCGGGATGAGTTGGAATACTGTAGCTACTCTTTGGTCAACAGAAATCTTTTATTGATTTCATACTGAGTCTTTATTCCCCAGCTAATTTTTCTTTGAGGACATCCAAACAAGTGGACTCAAGCCTTGAAGCAGGGAACAAACTCTGATTGTGACATGGATAAAAGATAGTGAGTGATTGCATTAGTTTTGAGAGGCTGAGGATAGCAAACAGAAGGAAGAACTGCAAGAAAGGAGATGAAGTGTACATCCCAAAAGGGAAGTGAGTGTATAAACAAGCTGGTGAAGAAAATGCATTTACTGTAGACTCTTAAAATGTATGTCTTCATACTTATTACTCATGAACAAGTCATGGCATGGAAAGGGTTGAAAATGGAAATTCTGACAAGAGAGAATTTTAAAGAAACCAACCTACCGTAGAACAAACTGAACTTCATTTGTTACCTTTATGAGACTGTTCATTAAACCAGAAGATGCAATTAAAGCAGTAGATATTAACTTGTTAACTCAATCACAAAAAACCTATCAGGAGATCATTCTGAGCTGCTTTGTTTTCCTAACGAGTGCACAGCCACTGACTGAGTCACCCAGCATCAGCCTCTTGCCTTTGAACTCTATCTCAAGAATGAAATAAAATAGTTTGATTTTCACCAATGGCATTAATGATGCACACCCTGATGATGCCCCTAAAATTAAGATTTCAGTCCATCACTGTGGAACTAACTGGAATTAGTTATACTCATATTTCAAAGAGGTAAAACTTCTTAATGGTAGTTTCCTGTATTGGTTTCTTCTCCAATGTCTGGAGCATATATCCATATATTTGCAGGGATCGTATAGCCAGCCACTTGATGTCACCATCACTCCATAGAAATATTGCTCTTCATGCACTAACAGGGTGCAAATAAGTGTCTGAAATAGAAATGTGCTTGGAATTAATGTTTCTGTCACTAGACATATGAGGTAGATAGACAATGTGCATGGTCACATTTATTCTCCTCTGCACAAAGAGAAAGGGGAGCTAAAGAAAATCTTTTTGTGCTTGCACTAAAGATTACTTTTAATTAGGAAACTTTTCTGAGAGGAATTGGATATTGTTTTTTAAAGAATGAAAAATCTTGGTAAGAAAATCATACTGGAAAAATCAGCAACACCGTAATAAACTGAAAAAGTTAAGAGTCTTTGGGTCAGAAATATTTGTTCCTGCTGAGTACAGTTTTTCTTTGTTGTTATCAGAGACTAAAAAAATATATTTTGGACTTGTCTGGAAATCCTTTGTATATATGAAAAACACCAAATTTTGAGTCCAATATTATGATTCAGTTTATCAAATGGATTAATGCCTTTAAATATTGCAACGAAGGCCAGAATCATACCTTACTTGAAAATTGCATTTGCTAAACATGTGAATTTTCATGGATATTATCCAATTTATGATGCAAAAGTAAAACTGGTGCACTCAAGATAATTCATCTTTAGGTCCTTTATAAAGGAAAAGTAAAAGATGGTCTTTTACCCTGAAATTTTAAAAAAAATAAGGATAAGTAGTGGATGTGATTGCTAATATCCAGCCATCTAGCATAAAATAAAGTCATATCAGTTTCTGCTCAACAGGTAACTTGTTTTTCTCTCAAGTATTTATGTTATATTTTTGCAAACAATATATTTAAGCAATAAAAAAGAGGAGCAGAGCTTTTTCTGAGAATTCACAACCTTCTGGGAACCAATGATCCACAACCCTGGAAAGGGTCATTAAACCCCAAAGAAATGTCCATTGCTGAAGTTGTCATTGATGTGATCTGAAAGTGTGTGTGTTTATAGGCAGAAAAAAAAAAAAAAATGGGACAGGCAGAATATTTGTAATTTATATTTCTACTTGTGAAAACCAAGCAAATGATGCTATTATTGTGACATGAATGTCCTTGGTAACTGTTCATCGTATTCCAGAAATTTCTGTCTTTGGTACATCTTGATGAAATGTATTTGATTATGTGGTTCTTGGAAGAATCTAGTAACATGACACTCAGAAAAAAATTGAGCAACTTTTCTGAGGGAAGAGAATAAACAAGCAAAACTAAGTGGATTATAAAGCTGACTGATAAACTGAAGACACAAAGGCAGAAGAAAAAAGGAATCAGGAGAAGAATAATTCATAGGCAGCAAAAAAGTTAGAGAACAAGAAAAAAATTAAATCTGTTTTCACGTTTTGATAGTTTTCTCTGTAGATTTGTGTGCAAAACAAAACTACTCTAACACTAAGATGTAGAATTGCCTAATGGATGTATTTCAGATGAAGTTTCTTTTTGGATGACTGACTCTATTCCAACATTATCCATGTGGATAAATTTAATATGTTTTTTATTTATTTATTTTCTCCCAAGAGTGGTGTTCTGTCATGGACAAGCAGAAATTCAGCAATTTCTACAAAAATTGGAAACTACATTAGACTTCATGGATCGTTGACTTGAAGAGGCTAAGCAGAGTAACAATATGCTTTGTAAAGGACAGAGCACTTTGAGAGGTATGGTTCTTCCTTATTTTTCTGATTTATGTCTCTTCTCCCAACATCTGAGGGGCTTTTTATGCATTTAGCTGCAACTATTTTGTCTCTACATTGGATAACTCTTTCTTTTAAATTCAAAAAGCACCAAAACTGGTATACTAAACAGAAGTTATGTTTTGAATAAAGAATTTAATTTGAATTGTTGAAAACATTAAATTTCTTGACAAAGATCGTGAGAGGATATTCTGGTGAAGAATAGGGAAGTAGCCTGTTTTTATTAATTAAATTTTCCCTGATAACTGTGGGGTATTGCTTCACCTATCCAGAACAGATTTAACTTCTTTGAGTCTGGTATTTGCCTTAGGGCTTTCTTTCAAGTATTACTGAACTTCAAAGCTTAGGAGCTTGGGTCTTCTTTAGTATATCAGATACTGGAAGCCAAGTCAAACTACCCAGTATGAGAGAAAACCCTGACCTTAGATTTTTCTTTCAGCCTAGGGCTACCTGAAATTAAAAAAAAAAAAAAAAAAAAAAAAGTGTGAGACTAGATGGAGCTGCAATGAAAGTTATTTAAAAAAAATCAAACAACAAAACACACACAACCTCCCCCCCCCCAAAAAAAAAACCCACAACACAAAAAAACCCCACAAAACAACAAAAAAAACCCTGTCAAAATACGATATTTGATATTCTGAAAGCCAAGTTCTTAGCATAAAGCTTGAAAAAGATGCAGTAAGAAAGAAGTTATACAAATGGAAAATATATTCCTCTCTATATTAGAAATATCATGGGCATTGGAAGTGACTGGGGTTTTTTTATGCATTCTATGCAGTATTGTAGCAAAACATATGATATCAGGGGTAACATATTTTACAGTCAAATCTTTTTCATTCAGCATCACATGGGGTTATGTCAAGCAGTACACATATATATGGCTATAAAAGTGTCCTGTAAATAAATTGTAGTTTTAATTTCTATTCATGGTAAGAGCAGCATATATTTTAACTAATATATAAAATACCAAGCCTTGGAGACACTATAAAGGACGTTAGAAAAAGATAAGCTGTTCAGAACCCTGGTATTTTTTATGGTTAATCATAAACCATGAATAAGTGCATTCATGTATATTTCACATTGCTTATTGCTGCCTCACTACTGTTATCAGTTAAAGTTTCATATCAGCAAAACCATAAACATAATTCAAAAATAATAATCAGGAATTTATTGCCACTAATAAAAAGTAAAAAAAAAAAAAAAGCAAAACAGAAAATGCAATTTTCTATGATGTCTCACAGTGCTTATAATTAATATCAGATAGAAATTGAAATTAAATTACACATTATAGACAGTAGAGGCTTTTTGGGGAACCCATCAATGGGTCATTTTTCTGAAGGGTATGTTTACAATTGCACATTGATGAAAAACATACATTAGGATGCAAATGCAAGGAAGAGATTCCGGAAAAATGTGTGAGAGCCACCTTCCCCTCACGCTAGGAGTACTCTGACTTTTGTGCTTGTTCTTAACCTTGCTGGCATCTCCTTCCTGAAAACATCATTCCAGGTGCACTAAAGCTCTTGGCAAGATTATAATTACTGTCAATGGTTTTCAAGAAGGCCCCCAGATAGCAGAATTCTTCTACCAGCAGGTGTGAACAACTCTTCCCATCCTATTTGCTCTAATTTTACAGAATAGTTAATAACTTGAGGCATAATCAAATATAATTTTTCCTGATTTTACACTTGAATCTTATCCCACTGACTTGAGAGGAGTAGATCCTGATCTATGCTCTCATGAAAGAAGTTATCAAAATCAGGTTCCAAAATTTTCGGCAAGGTTTTTGTTTATGTCGCCAATACCAATTATCTTCTAGTTATTCTTTCCATATATTTTTTCACTTTAAAATTGTACTATAAATATCTAGTAAAATATTAAAGTTTATGAGAGTATTAGTAAAGTTTATGAAAGTATGTACTCTCATCTTATTGTTTTTAGAAGGTATAAGCATGCTTAAAATAATGTTTATGTTTTCTTTCTAAACAGAAATGTTTTTTAAATATCATTCCTCAAGAAGTCTAAATTAGATTATAGAAAAGATCTTATAAAAATATTGTGTTCAAATGTTCAGAATGAAGGTTTTCTGAATTTCAAATTAGGGTGAGAGCATTTGAAATAACTGAGGTAGTATCCATTTCAGTAGGTCTCCATGATTTTTGTGCTGGAATTTCAGTGTATGCATCCTGGAAATTCTCCCTTGTGTATCATCAATCTGCATAATGTAGTCTGCTAAGAGAAATGGCATCTCTACCTGTCTATCTATGTGTCTGTACTTTTATCTTTTGCAGGGGTAGATGTCTCGAGTCCCACATAATCCTACAGAAGTTAATTTTATGGTTCAATGGATTCTCAGGCCACATCCTTCCAGCTCTGCAAGTAGCAGCTGGCCTGTTTGCATGAGCAGGAATTGTGCTTTCTAGAAAGGAAGTGGGTTTCTCATGACCAGTTTAATCCCTCAGTTTGGGGGAAACTGGGCCAAATTTACAACTCTCCAGTTTTCTGAGGTTCCAAAGAGTTATAGAACCACTGGTTAAACCAGAGCAAGCTTCTTTCTTTAACAGAGAAACTTCAGTGATCCATTCTGCCCCTGTGACTTGCTTCTAGTATTCCTTACCCACAGTCATCTGCTCTGCATTTCTTCTAGTTCTTAATTGTTTATATGCATTTTCTCCTCATAGAATCAACGTCTTCATTTTTTCTGCATATTGCATATTCACTTTTTTCTGCATATTGCCATTTTCATTACTAATCTAGCAGCCCAGTTTGGAGGCTTTGCACATGATTAGATTTTGTGAACAGATACTTTCCTAAACTGCTATCTAAGTTCTGATAGCATGAACCTCTTAGAATGCAAGAGATCAACAAGCATACACTTGTACTCATTAATATAAGGCTATTCCAGTAAAAAAAAAAAAAAAAAAAAAA
>CM031857.1:8334493-8354302 GCA_018697195.1 Certhia americana | reverse complement strand
AAATTACATTTTCTTAGGTTGTGTTAATTTGTGTAGTTCAATGAAACTAATTAAATTACACCTTACAACTATTTGATGGAATCTATTATTCCAAATTTCTTTTTGCATTTCCCTTACTACTGCAGGTGCTAAAGACAAGAACTTAATCTAATATTTCTAAAGATTTTTAAGAACAGATAAGTACTTTATTTTGTATGATGAGTACTAGCTTTTCAATGTAGGCATCTTTTAGGACCTTAGTAGTGACAAATGCCACTTTGTGACAAATTTCACAAATAGGGCTAACATCAATTCATACATGTAATAATAACATATACAGAGATCTATAGAACAACTCTTTCCTTCCTTCTAACTAACATTTATATAAAGAAGATAAAGACCTCCCTCGGGTCTCCTTTTTCTCTCAAAAAACTCCAAAATTCCAGTATTTAATTTTAAGCCATGTTCTCTTGATCACTGATCAGATTTTCTATTCTCCTCTCATTGACTGGCAGGTCCAAATTTTTATTCCAGTGTAGTCCCAGAGCTGGGCAGACAAGTTGTGATCTGTGTGGTGGAAAGGTTATGCTCCATGTTTTACTAACAAACTCACATTTCACAACTCAGTAATGTGCCAGTCTTTCTGAAAACATGACATTGTCACACTGAGTTTTCAACATTTTCCCTTCTTACAGGTCTTTTGTGCACAGACAGTAATTTTGAGGTGGTAAATGTAAATGTAAAAATTCATTGTATGCCAATACACAGGGAAACTTTTAAAAATTAAACCATGCTTTGCTGGTTGCTTTTAGGTTTTATTTGACTGATTTCTCCAGACTGTCAGAATCATTTTACATTTGAACCCATCTCCTAAAGGACTGCCAGCTTTCTAAAATGCGTGGCATCTCTAAAGTGAACATTCCTACTCTCTTCTATTGGTTGGTTTATTAAAAATAGTATAAGACTCAGAGCAAAATTTTCAGGAATTATTGATGTATTATTCCAGTTTAAAAATGTATAATATTAAGTACCTCTTGAGTATTTTTTTCCAGCTTTATTTTAGTAATTTCAGCTTGTGTTTATTTTCTTATCTTGCTAAAGAATACAGTCTGCAACAGAATCAAATGCTTTTCTTAAATCAAGGTACATAGGGTGCTTCTTTTCTCCAGATAGAAAATACATTGATTTAACATCATTTGCACTTAATAAATCTGTATAGGTACACATTCATTTTCTATGTACCATCTATGTGATTGGTTTACTTGAATACTTTTTCCAATGTTTTCCTGAGAATTGAAGGTGAGGAAAATCTAATTCTGATGATCTTGCTTTCTTTCTCTAAAATATAGTATCCTACAGTCACAATTTTCCAGTCTTTCAAAATTCTTAAGAGCTCTTATATTTTCATACTTAAGATAATTTTTATCATTTCTATTATGCCTGTCAAATTAAATATTATCTTTTGAAAATATCCAAAATATCTGAATACATTCTACCTAACCTTTATCTACCTATTTACACATCTCATTCTTTTCCCCTTTCTAGGTGTTGATAGTATGAATACTACAGAGTTGACCTCTGAAGAAGTGGGATTCATGCTTGATTGATAATCTAATTTTTTATTCATATTAACTAGACAAAACTAATATGTTTATGAGATTTTTGATTAGAACTTTGACCCATAAATTTTACTGATTTAAATAAACAGGACCACTGTACATATGGCATGATTTAATGTCAATTTTTGTTACTTAAAATATCAGAATATTCTCCTAATTTAAACTTAATGAATGAGGAAAATTACACTTTTTTGGACAAATGTAATTATTGGTATTACTTCAGCATGGATCACTGTTGAAACTAGATTTTAGATATAATCTATGGTTACTTAGCAACTGTTTTTGAGTTCCAAGAGATATGGAAAAATATTCTCATTTAATATGGTCTTAATACATTTTATTAAACCACCAGAAAGAAGAATCATACCACTTCTCTTATCTGATTAAAATATTCTGCATCTGCTTTGGCTGTTACTGCTAGCCAAGATTCAGTGGAGGATTTTCCATTATTTTTCTTCAAGCAGCACATGAAGTTAGTAAACAATAAAACATGATTTAAAACTGATTTTTTCCAGTTTCCAACAGAAAATATTTTATTAATAAATTTACCCTTTTTTTGAGCATCTTCTCAGCTTTTTCTTATCTTCTTATTTCTCCACCCTTGAAAATAACACTTTAAAAAACTTCTGGTAACTTTTCATGAACTCACTGGTCCCATAGGTACTCAAGCAGCTGTCCTCCTAAAGAAAAGATGCTCTAGTTCTGGTAGAAATAATGTCCAGTCTAGTAAAGATGTGTTTTGCTTAACTTTTCTTTCTAACCATAGAATGGCCTGGATTGGAAGGGACCATAAAACTCATCCAGTTCCAACCCCTCTGCCATAGGCAGGGACACCTTCCCCTAGACCAGGTTGCTCAGAGATCCATCCAACCTGTCCTTAAAACACTTCCAGAGGTGTGGCAATCACAGCTTCTCCGGGAAATCTGTGCCAGTGTAATATCACCTTTACAGTAAAGATTTTTTTCTTAATCTCTTATCTAAACCTACTCACAGTCGGAAGCATTTCCCCTTGTCCTGTCACTCCAGGCCCTCGTAAACAGCCTCTCTCCATCCCTCTTGTGAGTCCCCTTCAGGTAGTGGAACACTGCAATTAGATCATCTTAAAGCCTTCTCCCTTCCAGGCTGAACAATCTCATTTTTCTCAGCTTTTTTTATAGGAGAGCTGCTCCATCACATCAATCACCTTGGTGACTCCTCTGGCCTGGCTCCAGCAGGTCCCTGTCCTTCCTGTGCTGGGACCCCAGAGCTGGATGCAGCCCTGCAGGAGGGGTCTCAGTAGAGCAGGGCAGAGGGGCAGAATCCCCTCCCTGCCCTGCTATCTACAGTGTGTCTTTTTAAAATTTAAATGTGTGCATTCTTGTTCTTCCCACAACAATCACATTTATATTTTCTTTCTTCTATGTTCTTCTAACTTCTTCTAGCAGTGAAACATGATAACTCACCACAATTTCTTCTGAAACTATACTAAATGTAAAGAGACACCCACACTGCACATGCTACAAAGCTGCTGCAGAGCAGGGGTGGCTCTCTGAGAAGTAACAGGCATGTAAATAGAGCTGTTCATTTTTTCCTTTGGATTACTGTAAGCCTTCCCAGGTTCTGATAAAATATCCTATGATAATTCTTCAGAAAACAGATGGAAAAGACAAAAAAAAAAAAAAAAAAAAAAAAAAACCACCAAAAAAACCCAAACAAACAAACAAACAAACAAACAAACAACTCAACAAAACAATTAAAAATTCACTTAAATTGGAATATGAAATAACTTTTTTCCAGCAAACCCCCTGAACAGACTCAGCACTAATACACCACAGAATAAAATACAAGAACTCTGCCTCTCCCTCTCTCTGGTACAGCCTAAATTTAAACTTCATACAACCCTACTGAGGGTAGCAGCATTTAAGCAGAAATTTATTCCAGTATTTCTAGTCTCCTTGAGAGAGCAGAACATTCCTCAAATGGCCAATCTATTTGAACTAAATTAGGTGAACTTAACATTCGTTTCAAAACCTTTTGTTCCTCCTCTTGTCAGCCTTGCCAACACAGGGAGCATAACTCTTGTCTTTGGGGAGCTGTTGCTACCAATGTAATTTAGATCAGCCTTGGTGACTGCTGTTAAGATGCATAAATGAAGCTCAGCCAGCCCCAGGACTAAGGAATCAGACTGCTCCTTTCAGCACTTTGCCTCTTCTTCCTTCCCTATTATCTTCTAAAATCTAATTTTAAAGCATCAGATTCAGTAACTTTCATAATTTCTCTTTTTCTTATGACTATTCCACAGCCTCCATAGGCTTTTGCTCTAAATTTTATGTATTTTCATAAATTATCCTTTCCTCTGTTGTTTATGTTCTCAAGTCATTCACAAAACAGTCTCTTCTTCCATTTTGTGTTAAATCCCTTCCAAAACTGGATTTAAAGGTTCCTTCATCCTCCGAGCCCCATTTTTTTTCCCCTGGATTCCTCTTTGTAAGTTTGTAGTTATGACAAGCAGCTGGCTGTGTGCATCATAATTTATTGTAACATACTTATATAGGATTTCAGAGTATTATTATACAAGAAATTACAGGAGGTTCACAGATGACTCACAGAAGCAGGTGAGCTGTGGGCAGAAGGTCTCTCCTACCAGTTTTGTCACCAGCATGGTAATCTCTAGTGGAGCAGACATAGATATTCACCCTAAGCTGCTGGAGAAAGATGCCCTGGATTTAATTTCTCAGAGTCCAGTTCTAGATGAAAAGCACAAGATTTATACTTTGGGCTTCTGTGTATAACAAAGGGAAGGACAGTTTCTGCAGTGCTCTGAAGAACTGGCTGCTGCTGACAAACAAAAACTAAAATGTCACCAAAATATTCTGCACAGAATTTTCCACATAATGTAGAAATGGTTCTGAGAACCATATTGCAGAAAACTATCTGCAGTAAAGCAAAGTCTTTAATTTATCTCAGCAATTAATTTAAACTGTCCTAATTAAAACCTATTGTGTTTGAGAAATTTCTTTGCTCAGACAGTCATACTTAAAAGTGCTTAGATAGCACAAGTTTTAAAGAGAAAAATTTGCTTGAAAAGATTTAGAGCTAGCTCTTTAGCTGTGACAGACTGGAACAGTTCCATTATTGCCTGTGGAGTTAGCTGGATTTATACCTGGCAAGGTTAAGTCTGACAGTGTTTAACACATCATTTTCCAAGACAAAATTGTGAATTGTGGTCCCTGTCTTTTCTCACATTACTTTTTTTAATATCAGTACTTTATTATTTCAAAATGCTATTTATTTTATTTGGTTATGAGATGCTTTTTTTCTAAAACAGTGCATTCTTGTTACATTTTTAAAATCTTTTCAGGATAACTGTCATATGCAATTGCTTATCGAATCCATCCAAGAGCTCTGGAGCAAAATCAACTTGATGACTTTTATGAGTAGATCTAATCTGAATAATTTCCACACCTACAAAGCTAACATTTGGAAAAAAAAAAAAAAAAAAAAAAAACAAACTAATATTAGAAATAATTTATATAAATACACATTTTAATCATAAATGTTTTAGAAAGAATATTTACATGTGTTTTTTCATGCACATATAGGGAAACTTCTGTGGAACAAACAGGGAGGGGAATTTCACTGTCTTATTGATTTTAGGTCCATGGGACAATATTTGCTAAATGGATAGCCCTAATTAATTTATTTTTTCTATCACATGCAAATATTTTTTGTGGATGCTAACATAATTCTATAAAGTACACATTTAGTCTTTATAGTTTCCCATTTTCAGCTGTACCATGGATTGTGTTTGTCATATGGAAAATGTCTACGATATTCTTTGCTTTAGCTTAAAGCTCAAAATCATTTAGTAGAAATCCTTCACATTAATCTCAGAGGACTCCAAAGAATGGGTGAGTACAAACTTCAAGAAAGTGTTTATGGTGAAAAATTAACTAATACTTTTAGAAACATGCAAACGTATTTAACATATTTAGTAATGGACTTTTTTATGTGTTTTTTGACATATTTTGATTCATTGAAGTTTAACATCCTAATTACACTTTCTCTAAAACAATATAAATTGTCTCCTGGTCCACAAGACACTGAAATGTTTTTAACATTTAAAACATTGGGATACCAATGAATTTGGCAAAGTTTTTTGCTAGAAAGGCAGAGCATTTTAAGGACAATGTGGAATTACTATGTAGTGTGCTACCATACCTAAAATGTTCATCATCATTTTCTCATTACGAAAGTAATTTCAACTCCACGATGTGTTAGGTCAACAGATCGATCAGTTCAGGTGAAGCAGAGAAAATCAGGCAGAAGACATACCCAAACCTCATTTACAAACACTAAGAGTGCTGTTCTCTTTCCCATATTTTAAGAAGTGGAAAAAATAGAGACCATACAAAAAATAAAAACCTTAAAAACCCAAACAAAACCAAACAACCCCTGCTTCTTCTTGTCTGCCATTATGTGTAAGAAGCATCATACAGCATGTTTTTTAAATGCAATATTATTTTATTCTTTTGAACTGAATTTAGGCTCTCCACTGAAAATCAGTACCATCATATTGGTAATAATTTTTAAGTTCTCTGATTGCTGTCATTTTAGAGAGAGAACTTTGTAATGATAAAAAGCTGTTCTAGGTGTGGCAGAGTTTCAGAGTGAGTTTAGGCTATTAAATTACTAGTTTATTCACATTTAGAAAAAAAAAAAAAAAGCCCAGATTTCAGATCTTGCATAAATACTTAAATATATGAACCAAATAGCTTTTTGTTTCTAATGTTTGTATGTGTATGCATTGCATTTAGAAGCAGTTTGAAGTATACATGGCTTAATTTACATTTTAAATATTTGAAGTATTCTGTGATGGGAAGTTTCAATGTTGGAAATAATATTTACCTTAAGAAGTTTTTTCCTGTACTGATTGACAAAGAACTTCTTACTGATACAAAATTTACTTTTATAAACAAAGCAAAGCAAATAATTATAAGACAAGATATATTTCCAGTACTGGAAAAATACTGTCACATTGTTTACCTTCCAGGGTTTTGTAATCCAAAACACTTTGTGCATAAGAATGTAAAAGAAATAGTTGGATGCAAAGAAATAAATTGACCTGCTAAAAAAATGAGTTCCTAGCATATAAAATTCAAATCTCATTTGTATATCAGGATTTTTCTTATTTTTATTTCCTAAACAATCAAACAGAATGTTATCATCTTAAACTAAGGAAATGCTTTTAACAATATAGCTCTGCCTGAGAATGCTGAAATAGATGGATAAAAAAGATTTTATTCTAGTCTCTGAAACGCCTGATATGAACTACCTTTAGGACCTACCTTTAAGTCATGTCTGTTTATAATAGCCAGAAGGAGATAGAAAATTGATTAAATACATTTCAGGGCTACAGTGATTCTTTATCGGTCCCAGCTGGGTTTAAATGTGTCTGTTTATAGAGAGAAATCTTTTAAGTGCCTATTTTTTTTTGTTTTCTTTTGTTTTGTTTCTCCTTTAACAGACCAATTATCTGAGAGATAATTATGTAATTTACAATCTGTGAGTAGTGTGTTTTTCCCCACAGAAAAATCGACTTCACTGAATTCTCCTTTTCAGGCAGAAATTTAAGTCTGCTTCCACTGCTTCATAATCAAACATCTTTATTGTCATATTCAAGTCCAGAGAAATGTTAGACATTCCTCCTTCTTGCCTCCAGCTCATCAGTAATAAGTTTTGGTCTAAAAGCTATTTCTGGTAATGGTTCTTATTTCTTTAAAGGCTCCAGGTATGCTCTGCTATAAAAACCTCCTTATCACTGGCAAGTCTTGGAGTTTCTTGTATTTTCAAATACACATGTCAAATTGGATTTCTGACCTTGGGAAACATCCTCTCCAGCAGAGACCAACCAATATGTGCTATTAAAAAAAAAAAAAATAAAATTAAAAAAAAAAAAAAAAAAAGTGACCATGGTCCCTTCCTCACTTACAGGGTAAATTTCTAACAAACATTTCCAGCAAATCCCTGGGAACATCTTAGCACGTAATTGCCAGGTGGGCCAGCTGGCTGGAGGTAGGGAAGCTGCATCCACTTGGCTGCCAGCAAGATCTCAGGAGAGAAGTTCAAGCCAATTTTTCCACATGAAAATTCAGGCAACTTTTGTGCCTCATCCCTGGGTATGAAACCAGCAAGCAGAGACTGCACAGCACTTCTGGCAAATCAATGTGTTCTGCCAGATTTTAACTGAATTTAGGGATGCTTTTTGGACTGAGAATCTGAAAGAAACGTCAAAGAGGAGGTACTCCACATGGACCAATTTGTGTTACTCCTCTTTCCTCAGAATGACAGCTTAAAATAATGCCATGTAAATGAAAGAGTGAAAAAAATAATCTTGTTTCTTTACTAATTTCCTTCATTACTGTTTAACCAATAAGTGAATAACAGACATAGACAGATATTACTCATACTTTCCCACATGCAGGATAGACTGTTGCTGAATCCAATGGAAAACACCTTGTCCTTTATGTTTAACATTGCATTTTCTGACCCTCCTCTCAGGTGAGATATTAATCAAATATCACTAGGTCACTAGGGAAAAAATCTGCACTGTGTAATTTAAAGAGACTGGCAGATCTTCTAGCAGTGTTTGCCTTAATTCAAGTGTCTAGTTGGAGCTGATAACAGAAATAAAGACACTTCCAATGAAAATCTATGTTTATAATCCTTTCAAAATGCTAAAATTCAGAGAAAATTTAAATAGAAAAGAAGGAGAAGAAAAGATCTGTAACTGATCTACTAAAATCCAGAAAATGATGCTTAAAAAGGTGCTTGCAATCCCATTCTCTATATTCCTGAGCATAAAATCATCCAAGAAAACAGATTTGGAAATAACAACTAAACAACTTTCATAATGCAAGTGTGAAAAACGGTGTTTTTAGAAACTGGAATAGCTACAGAAATTGAACACCTAGAATTTGCAAATCACTTTTTGAATTCATGGGCAATTTGAACAGCATTGTTGAGTTGTTTACCCCTTATACTTTAGTGAGTTCATATTATAAACAATTCATATAAGTAAAAAATGTGGGCTGAGGCTCTTACATCCAAGGTCAGGCTGTCCCAGTACTATCCCAGAATTTTTTTAGGCTATATTCTTCCACTATGGATCATCTGTGGTATGGATAAGGGTGTAACAAGCCAACTTCTGGCTAAACCATGATTGTAGTTAAGATTTTCTTTCTCCCTCTGTCCTGAACTTTCTCTATTTCACAAATTTTCCATGTTCCCCAAGATACAAACAGGAAACTTGGTGCACTCAAAAGGGAACGTTACAGACCTGAGATATTAGGGCCCATCATTACTATAGGGGCTCCCTCAACATCATAAAAATTAGATTTGAAGTCACTGGATGTGTTTGTTGAAAGTAATTAGATAGGAACACAAGAAAATATCAACAAAGACTGACATAATTCTGTAGATTTGGAGAATGTTAAATGAAAAGAACAAATAACCTTGAAAAGTCTCTGATGAGGAATACAGATCCTTATTTTCCAGGCAATTTTCTAAGGAATTTCTAAGATCAGGTTATCCTGAAAAAAAAAAAAAAAAAAAATCATCCTTTTAGCTACAGCTGAAGAATTTATTCAGAGGATTTGGTCTCTTCATGAATCTTATGAGGAAATAATGAGATGTAATGCCTCATAAATTATAAAACAAGCATGGATTTTGAAGCGAAGTGACTTTTGAAATGCTTGTAAGCTGTCTAAAACCCTTCTTAATTCTATTCATTTACAAGGAAAAGAAAGGAAAAAAAAAAAAAAAAAAAAAAAAAAAAAAAAACAACAATAACAAAACCCCTCATACTTCAGGAATCAGGAATCATGAATAGAGAATTTTGAGCCTGTGTGGAGGTGCAGAATATTACAGATCCAGATCCAGGCAAAAACCGAGGATCCTGTAGCTCTTAACTATAGCAGAGCTAAGCCCTTTAGTCCAAAATTTCCAGATGTTCAGAAAGCCTGTCAGGCTGCTCAAAGCCCTTCTGTCCTGAGCAGATGGCAGAGTTTAAGTGCCCAGTGTGTACACAAAGACGTGCCAGAACACTCCTGCCCCGAGCTGCTCTGTGTGTGATGGAGCCCCTTGAGCTCCACACAAGATTATTTGCAGTCAATCTATGACCAGGACATGTGAGATTCGCTGTATTTGTGCTGGCTGCTTGCCCTGCACAGTTCTGGTATGTCTCTCTATGCCAGTATGTGCTGCATTTCCCAGGTGTGCAGGGTGGAAGCTGTCACCTCACAGCCCCCCATCACATCAGGTGGCACTGGGGGTTTGTGCCACTGTGCAGGGCAGGGGTTGTCTGAGCCTCAGTATTTTCACTTTCATCTCTTCTTTTCTGTTGCTGTAAATAGAATCCTGAGGACTACATCAATCCAGAGACAAGTGGATATTTTATTGCTGCTATCCCTTGACAGAGCAGTGCTAATTATGAGGACACGCCAAGCTTAGAATAACTGAAAGAAAATCCAAAAGCAATGTGCTAAAGTAATGTGGAACTGAGGGACATGGAGTTTATTTAACTTTAATGGACAATTAAGAACACTTAGTGTTGAGAAGAGATCTGGGTAGAAAACCAAACTTACAGCCAAGGTAACAAAAGAAGCTGATAAGATTAAAGGGGTCATGCTGCAGCAAAAAGAAATCTGAGGATCGCTTGGAGTGTTTTAAAACTATAGCAGGGATAATGCCTTAAGAGCCCACTGATACCTGGAAAGAAATATTGGCTTGGGTCACTTGTGTTTTGACTGCTCCAGCTAAAATGCTTTCAAATGAAACACTGGTGTTTGTGTCTTGAGTAAATGGATACAGCACCCACTGCTCTGAGTTCCCAATCCCATTTCCCTGTCTTGGAAAGCTTTATGTTTTGTTCAGCTCTCAGCTGATGAGAAAAGGTAAATTTTGTGCCTGATTGGAGCACACAGCCATGACAGTGTGTGAATTTTCCAGATGTGGTACACACAGATAGCAAGGATACATGGGACACAATGGGCCTGCTTCTTTGTATAATGGTACTGATTAAACAACTCCAGCAATTAACAAAAAACTTAAAACAAAAAAGAAGCCAGTGATGACTTTGGAAGATGAAGAAAGGTCAAGAAAAAAAGACCTGGAAGTTCCACAGATTAGCTTGTCTATGGTTGAGCTATTATTTGAACTGTAGTCTCCAGATCCATCGAGACAATTTTTGTGTGCCTATTTTTTCTAACTAAATTATAAAATTATTTTTTCAGGGGCTCTGTCCTAGTTTCTGTAAGAGAAGGCTGCTAAAGCCTTTGGTATCATGTGTGTATCTATGATATAGACAGAAAAATATGACTACTCATTTCTTATTGCAAAACTGCTAAATTTTTTCCATATTTTTTTCAGTATAGAAATTCCATTGTTATCTTGATATTTGTTTTAAGTACAACTATGGCCTTTAGAAAAAAAACAACAAAAAAAACCCCAACACCTATATGAAACTGTGTTTCCTTTTTCAGGCTTTTTTTTTTTCAAGCTACAGTTCAACAGACTAGTCAGAATAACATAGGCCAAGCTTTTAAAACTTCTTGATTAATGTATCAATTATAAGCTTACAGTCACTTATCTGGTTGAACAGATTTCTTTTTTCCCTGCCAACTCAAAAAATACTAGGAAAAGTACCATGTCTGGACTGTGTGGATCTCTGTAGAAGAGTGGGGTTTAATTTGGCAGAAATTAAGTGTGTGTGATACTATCTACAAGTTCAGAAAGAATAGTGTGCCCATGAATCATTCAGGTTCTATAGAGCAGCAAATACTCATACCTTTGAGGGGGTAAATGGGGTTGGAAACATTTCTGAGAGAGTTTGCAGTAGCCTTGAATGGTACAACTCTTTATTCTTGCTACTGTTTGTTCTGCATATAAAATCACACTTGGATTTGTGCACTCACTATACGCTGGGCTGGGGTAGGTTCATCCCCTCAGTAATATATTTTCATGTCGCATGCCCTCACTTTTCTGGAGTGTTTTTACTGCAGTGTAGCTGCACCTGAATTCTGGTGCATGAGAGAAGGCAAAACAAGCACAGCACACACAACTTACTAAATGATTCATAATCACGTGCCAATGCTTTCCATATATTTAGGACTACTCTTCCAGAATTCATTCTGAAAGAATGAATCCTTTTCAAGGAGAAGGAAAGAAAGAATTTATCTTCAGGAAGATACTCAATAGAACATGGTTTGTTCATTTGCTAGCAAGACTCTGGGCTAATCACATACACAGATCTTCAAGTAATTTAATAAGAAAAGGGAAGAATTAAATCATGTTTTTTTTCCCTTTGATTTCAGTAGTAGTTCAAGCAATATATAAATCAAGATTTGCTTTAGCAAGTTCCTGTTTGCTTTCCATTCTCTCTCTGAAAATTACTTTTTAGCTGTACGTGTCCCTTTGGGTTCCATTGTCAAAGTATGTCATTACAAAGGAAGAAATGTAACCAGTGGGAGGAAATACTCCCATGAAAAAATGATTTTGAAAGCACAGGTTCAATAAATGTAAACACAAATAGAAAATATCCCCCGAATATTCCCCTGGAAACCTCCTGGAATTGGAGGCGAGTCACCTGCTGGAACCAGAGCTTTGCAACGCTGTCATATCACAAAAAACAAACAAAAGAATAACCTACTCTCCAGTCCCTGAGACAAAATACAACTTAGCAGAAAGTTGAGTAAATATGTGGTGAAACTCTGCAGTCTTATTCTGGATTGTCTGTAAAGCTTCTTGACCTGCTAAGTCCAGCCATAGGATTCAGTGCTTCCTGAATAAGCTCAGAAGAAAAAGATTTACAAGGAAAAATAGAAGTACTCTAGGATTCAGCCTTTTAATTTAAATGGCCCACAGTGCAATCTTAGATCAGCAGTCCTTTCATTGTGGCACGTTTTTTTTTCAATACTGGATCTGCAGAAACAATGCTATATATTTTTAAAGAAATATCAAGAAATTTGAGTCAGACAGAGTTTCTTAAACAAGAGCTTATCATTTGGATTATCTGCTAACCCAAGGGTGCAACCAAGGGTGTTCAGGACCCCTCTGGTGTGCCCAGCATGGGACTTTAATTGTAGATCCTCAAGTCCCTGGACTCCTGAAGAAAAGCCACCAAAGGCTGCTCCTGGGATGCCTGCTGTGTCCCCATGGAAAGCCTTCAACACTTTAACTCAACATCACCAAACTTCAAAAGGCTTCACAAAAGAAAAAGCTTGCATGTTCAAAGGTAGGATATTTTTCCCAGTGGGTATTTTTGGAGCTGTTTATATCCCCCAATCGAGATGCCCTTTGCCACTAACCACATGAACAGTCCTCTAATATTGCCTTAAGTAGAAAAAAGCCCTGTGTCAGTGCATGTGCATCAAATAACACACTGTTCTCATCACCCAAATGGTGTGGTTTACACCATTCAATGGCTGCAATACAGCAAGAGAGTTCATAACCACAGACTGGTACTCTGTGTGGCAGCTTGTACTGCAGTTACTCAATTTATACCTGATTCCACACAGTGCTGTCATCAGTCATTTCCTCCAACGGTCACTAGTAAAGCCTAGGAAAAATAATTCTTTCTTCCCCAGAGATTCAAAATCTGAAATATAACTGGTGGAAAGACAGTGCCAAGAGAAAACTTTAAATTTGTTTATTCCATGTTATAGTGCTATTAAATCTCACTACCTGTTCTACTTATTGTTCTATTGTGTGTTAATCCTATATTTTTATTATTAATTTTATTATTATATACCTTTTTTTTTATATATAACTTAGGTTTCAATATATGTTTCAAGACACAGGTAAATACTGCTAAGATGAAATAGGAAATGATCCCTCAATTATTAAAATGGGTACTGTTACTTAGATCATTATTTCACTGTCTTGGAGAATCTCCCCATGCTTTACATTTCACTGGAGGTTTTTTTTTTGTTTTGTTGTACATTTTCTGCATTTCTGGTTTTACTTCCAAAGTCTCTCATAAATTTTACTTCCCCGTGAGCTTTTGATGGTCCAGGTCAGTACTCAAGCTCTAAACCTGGTTAGGTCAGAGTTATGTTAAGGACATTAAGCCATTCATTCCATCAGGGTTAGGAAATTATTTTGTATCTATGCAGAGTCCTAAACCTGGGTCTGTTAGCTTGAATTGAAGTGCAACTGGCTGTAGAGATAATCCAGTGCAGTGCTGAACTGAGACTTTGTCAACTTGAATCATCAGAGGAGAAATGAAAACCTGAAAAAAGGGCCAGATGAAAACAGTGAATGATAAGAATTATGTTGGAAATGTACAATTAAGAAACTTGGAGTTATGCTCATCACACAATATAGTATTTCTTATGAGAGTTAATTAGAAGTTAACTTGTAATTCTTCAAATCTCTCAAAATGTTAATATTTTATAAGGTCTTTTCCTACTGAAATACTACAATCCCTTTTCACTGTTATGCAAATTAAGTATATACAGATTTCCAGCAAGGAGGCAACTTACTGACTTTCATTCCGTGAGTCTGTGGGGAAATAAAAACCTCAAATAATAATGTTGTGTGTGGAAAAGAAGGTAAGCAAAGAAACAAGCAAAAAAACAGCATGGAAAATACCTCTGGGTACTAAATAATTCTTCTTAAGACTTTTGTTACTTAGAGAAAAAATCTAACAGACTTAAACATTCATCCAGCTGCCAGACGCACCTGATTTCTGTAAACAGCTAACAGCTAATATGCGAACATGCTTATGAAGTACAAACAAAATTCAGATCCACACTCACAAGCTACTGCTAATATACAAACTATTTAATTATACATTTCACTCAGGTATTTGAGATTTTACCCCTGCACACGCAGGAGTTGGAGTCTTGACTTTCAAGCAATGATGTGTTTAATCATACTTACCTTGGTCTTCCTTGTATTGTTCATCCCCCCTCCCATTCCAAGGACTGGCACTGTGCCCTAACAGCCTTCTGGGGTTGAAAACCAAAATTGTAGCTTTACAGCTGCACATGGAAGATCTGACTCCAGCCAGCTTTCTAACAGTTATCAAATAACTGTGTGGTACGTGGGAGAAAGATACAGCTTCCAGCAAGGACAAACCTGTGCATCCACAGAGAAAAGAACAGTTTTCCCTTGTGCTGAGGACTTGATGGTGCTTTTACTGCTACATCCCAAACATCTTTGCACTGCAGAATCACTCATCTGTATGCACAGATGATTTATTAAGTCTGTATGTTTGTTTTTTTGGTTTTTTTTTTACCAAGAAGCTACTTCCATGCTTGAAAACAGTCTGAAAAGACTAGTTATTTGAAAAACCACAAATGTATTAAATATCAGTGATGGCACAGTGCACTGTGGAGTAATTCAAAAGATGACTTACCCATAATGTGTAGGTAATAATGTCTGTACCACAGAAAAAATCAGTATGGATGTTATTGTATGCACAGGATATTGGCCTTTATTCTGCAAATTTCTTCAGTACATACAGAACTAAGCCAGATGAATAAACTTTCTATGAAACTAATCATAACTTTGAAATTAGAGATCTATTTAAACTGCTAGATGAGTCTCCCTAGGGAAGAAAGAAAGAAAAAAAACAAAAAAGAGAAGAGCTTCCTTTCATGACTGCTTTTCTTATGTAATTATTGCACCTACAGAACAGGAATAAATTCTTTCTAAAATGGCAATATTTTAAAAAGTCTCTTTCATTGCTTCATGATTGTACTGTAAATATGCCAATAGATTTAGTAAATTGATATTAAAACAAAAACTCTGTGTTTACTTGTATTTACCAGTATTTCTGTGCCTTGGTTAATGTTATGAAGTAGACCAATGAACGAGATGTGCAATCAATTTTTTCTAAGCTGCAGCGGTGTGTATCTACTAAATAATTTGTTTAGGCCAGCTTTACTGGCAAGGCCTTTTCTTCATCCCTAAGGAAAATGAAACCGCTTCCACTTCAAAACAACTATTGAAGTCGCTCCTGGGTTTGTAATTAATTTCTGGGGTTTGTTACAAAAATTCCAAACTTTTTACCAGCTTTTCAAAAGCCAGATGTTCCTGGCAAAAGCGCGTGTTCTCTGAGCCCACAGCTGATTGAAGCCATGCTGGGATGTTATAATCTCGTTTTGGCTTGCTTTCCTAGCCAAAAGAACCCCAGGGTCACTAATTGTCCTGATAAACATCTCTTCTGAACCTTTTCTTATGAAAGCAAATAATAAATAAAAAATGACCTACCATCCTAAAGCATAAAACAATGCACAATAATGCTACTGCTCATTAAAAAAAATCACTTTGGCTTATTTCAAATGATGAATCATTAAATACAGTTATATGACTGCAAAAAGATAAGCGACAAAGGAAAGATTGGGAAATATAGGTGGAGAACACTTTATTCTTAAAAACTAAAAGTGCAAGACCAAACCATTTTCCAAGTAATGCAGCAACTATAAACTTGCTTGCCATACATCTTTTCTGAAGACTTATATGGAAAAAATATTTTAAATAGCACAGCCTAAATCAGGAATTGAAAATAATGGTTATCAAAAAGAAATGTGTCTTTCATAAAATGTAGAAGTTCATCTACTCCCTCATCAGGGATAGTATATAATGCATGTTTATTTATGTGCACCCATTTAATTTATGATTATAACTCACGGGTCTGCTTTCCCATTCATTTTGTGCTGCTGCAGCTAAAGGTTTAGCTAGCCTAAATGTAAGTACATAGAATTTATGCACTTCTATCTGGGTGATAACTAATTTTTCACTGGTGTGAATATCAAAAGAGTAAGAGCACTCACTTTTTTCTTTACCAATGTATCAGTGGATATGACTATCAATTTAAATATTAATGAAATTAAAAAAGTAAAGTGCATACAGTGAATAATGATTTCCCTCTTTTAACAGCGTAACAGATCTGTGAAGCTGTAGGTGCCTTAAAGACATGTAGATGCCTTAAAATGAGACAGTGCCAAATTAGTCCTGTCATCCCCCTGGCACTTCAAAAATCTTGGGCTAGGGCTGCTGTCCCACAAATGCCAGCGCAGTAAAGGTGACCCTGACCTTCTGCAGAAACGGCATCAGCAGAAGCGCGTTGGCGTCGTGAGAGAACCCCAGGAGAGCCCTCCAGGGGTGATTAATACTGGGTCAGGAGCCATAACTCTGATGAGCCTTTAATACAGTAAACCAACAGAAGCAGTTAAAGGCATTGTCTGAGAGAAACGGAGAGGAATTTAATCAAGTTGCTAATATACTTTGACCAGGACTCTCAGGTGCTCTTAAACGGAAAGACAGTCTTAAAGGGATTGAGACATTTCAGCTCATGGCTCATAGGGGGCCAGTTACTCTTACAACCTTGCTGAAAACAGAGAGCAGTGCCTTGGTAAGCATCCATCACTTCTGCAAGGAAAAATGATATTTTGCATTCACTTTATTCAGTTCGGGTTACGTGTTGTGGTCTGATGAAGGACAGGGCAGAAAAGCTCTGTTCAGAAGACTAATGTCATTTAACAAAGTAAATTTCCCCTCCTACAGTCAGTATTCCATGGAGAATCCTGCACAGGGAATATTCAAGTTACAGCCTCCTCCCTATTGCTAAAAGAGATTTTGCAGCTGAACAAAAGACACCAACAGGGATTGAGCAGGCAACACTCTGCCTCTAAGACTGAAAGCACTGGAATCCTGAAATGTGACAGCACTGCACATCCAGAGCCCTGGCACTCATCTGACTTGCCAAAAGCTTATAGGCTAAGGTAATAGCTGCATTCACTTATACTTATTAACTAATTGTATTTAGATCTTAATGCCCAAAGATGAAATACATATTATTCCATGCTGGCAACAGCATAGTGGCATAGAAAAGAATTCAGATATGTCAGCAGCACTGAACTGCATTAAAATAGACATATTTTGTAAATCCACTGACATTTCTATACTAATTCAATGACAAAATGTACTCAGACATGCAAAACCACCAGCAGTCATTCACTGACACTGGCAATATAGGCAGACCTAGAGATACTTTCTAGAGTACTCTATGCCTTTTTTTAGAAGATGCTATCGATCCCAATGGACTGTGAAGGAGAAGGGGATTTTATAACAGTTCTATTTCTCTTCCTGGAGCAATTTTCTAATAAATTGGTGCATCTTAATCAAATTCTTTCATCCTCTTTCCCAACAAACACCCTGTTGATACCTTTAGAATGCCAATGACTCACTTCTTTCTAAATACAGCATTATCTCAAAAATTAACTTTGCATATTGAATTACAAAACATGTATTGAAGTCAGGAAGTGTTAAAGTCATTGGTAAAATTTTCCACTAAGTAATTGAGCTCTATGCAAGCAGTGTCCATGTGACTTCTAAAATATCCCAATAGTATTATAGAAAGAGTTAGACATTTTGCTAGAAGATATGTGATTGCTGGATACAAAGCTTTTCAATATGTAATTAATAGTGGAGAAATAACATTTTTTTTTCCTAATGAAGTAAACTGGACTCTGCACTATTCAATGGGAAATTTCTCGTCTTCCCCGAGGAGGACTTTCAATTCACAGCTGCAGGGAGTTGAAGCTTAGCATGGCAAGAAGAAATAATCTGGGACAGTGATGGATGGCTATAGAAACATTGGCAGATAATGATTTTGTTCACCATATAAGTCCAAGTCCTGAAAGCATCATATGAGTATACAGCTTCTCTACCACAGGCTGCCTCACCTGCTGTAAAACAGGTGTTCACTGAAGTAAATTTAGTCAGAGATACAAATACTCGAGTGATTACACTCTGACAGATATTCTAAGTTCTGATGAATGTTTTCTACAGGTGTGCCAGTGCAATAGATGCCTGTGTTGGCTCCAGTAAGTACTGATTTTTCAGTTTCAAAGAGTTTTTGATGATATTTTAGTTTCATGTTGAGCAATATGACACACAAAATCAAAGTATCTGTGAGGGATTTCCTCTCATTTTGCATTAGGAAAGGGAAAGAAAGTATAAATCAGATTGGCAGGTCCAGTAGCTTGCGTTATGCAAAAAAAAAAAAAGAATGAAAAAATGTGGAAACGAATTTTGGATGAAGTTCAGTGACTCCATAAACCACTGAAATAGCATACAGCATCAGCAAAAATAACTTCTGCTGAGCAGCCTGTTAAGAAATTAGCAGAGATCCTGGAAATGTTTCTTTTCAAATATACCAAGAGCTGAATGAAATCTGGTTCTTGCTGCCTCTGCAGAAATAAAAAAGCTTCTCTCTTCAACTACATTTAATAAATAAGGCCACAAAAAATAGATTAGTTTGAGTGTTTATCTTCCCACTGTCTACATAAATATTATTTTATCTATTTTGATTTTTAGAGGTAGAAGATTATCAGATTCTGTTTAAAGCATATCGTTTCTGCAAGGAAAGGTTAGACTGCAGCCAAAACAAATCATCTCTTAATCATGCCTACCCAGGGGTATACAAATTGTTTGTAGATGGGTTCCTTGTTCTCAACCCTGGAACCTGAGAGTAACATTATACATGAAGTCATATTTCAACACAGGACTTCAGTTTACTGAATTACTTGATCATTTACAAATTTTGGTTCCACATCTGACTCTATCACCATTAGGAGCAAAGACTTACACTAGTACTACTACTACTACTACTACTGCTGCTACTACTGCTACTGCTACTACTGCTACTGCTACTGCTACTACTACTACTACTACTGCTTCTGCTACTACTACTACTACTACTACTACTACTACTACTACTACTACTATTACTACTAACTCAAAGCTGCTTTAAATTAGTCTGGTTAAATTCATAAGTTTATCCATTTAAAATCAACTTCCTCTTCTCCAATATATCAAAGGGATTAATGTGTATCTTGAATTATTTACTTGTACTAAAGGTGTGTCAAAAATCATTCAGAGGTCATTAAAAAAAATTAAGGAGAAAAGAATCATAAATATGTCAAGGCATGAGGCATTTTAAGGGGGAGAGACAGCTGAGCCATTAAAGGCAGACACAGGATCACAGAATATGCAGAGTTGGAAGGGACCCACAAGGATCATTGAATCCAACTTCAGGCCCTGCGCAGGACCTGAGTATTGTCCAAATTCTTCTTGAATTTCATCAGGCTTGGGGTTGTGACTGCTTCTCTGGGGACTCTGTTCAAGTACCCAAATATTTCACTTTTTTTTTTTTTTTTTT
>CM031857.1:8298557-8327239 GCA_018697195.1 Certhia americana | reverse complement strand
CCTATCCTATCCTATCCTATCCTATCCTATCCTATCCTATCCTATCCCATCCCATCCCATCCTATCCTATCCCATCCTATCCTGTCTCACATCAAAAGTATGGTGAACTTGCACAAATCTACATAAAACCTCATGATCACAAATCTTCCCTGAAAAAGTATTTTTACGATTAGTAAATTGCTGTTAGAATATAATACTGGATTTTTAAATCATAAAATTAAGGCTGTTGTCTTCTCAAATTCGTCAAGGTCAAGCAATAGCTAAGAGTTTTAGAGAAGCTACTACTCTAGGAGAATAATGCATAAATTTATGCTGTAAGGTGTCAGACTACTTCTGTGAAGTCAGAAAACAATCATGGAACCTGAACTCTCTGTAAGGGCAATATAACCAAACTTTCTGAAAGCAGGTCGTTAGGAGTTTTGGACAATCATTCAAAATTGACTTTTACAATCTAAATAAGACAACCTCATCTCTTAAAAGATTTCTAAATTGAGACCTACTTCTGTCTGCCTACCTTTATTCATTAATTAAATGGTCTTGTACTTGATCTCAGGCCAGCTTAGCTTCTGTATCCATTTCCCCCAAAGTAATGCTGAAGTTTTGTGTATTAATTTTATTGCTTAATGTGAGAACTTGAAAAATTAAAACTTCTCTGCCTGAGACCTCAAGCAGCCACATTGCTGCGGGGCAAGAAGTTACCATGTGCTGGCAAATCCACAATAAATATCTATTTGAATGCTCTTAGCCTGTGGCAAATACAGCACAATTTAAGTTAGCATGAAAGAAGGCCAGGCAAACTCAATTTATTTTACATTTGCCATAGGCTAAAAGAATTCACAGTGGACAGTTGCTGTAGATCAGCTGCTGTATTTATGAAAGCAATTCTTTTATCAGTATGCCTGGTGTGAAATCAGGGAACAATCAGGATAGAAACCTGTAATTCTGGTATTGCAGAACACAAGCATCCAGGTATTCTATGAAGTCATCATTCTCTCAGTGGGAAATACTAGAACACTAGAATACTAGAATATTTGATGGGAACAAAAAGAGTTTTGGAGAAGAGTTGTTTGTGGTGGCTTTTAACGGGAGCCAGAACAGTTCTTACATTGCCAAGCAAACATAAGAAAAACAAACAAAAAAGACCAAAAACCACAGACAACACTTTTGACATTTCAAGTAAAATTACAGATATATAAATGTAATTAATGAAATTGTATAAAATACCAACTTTTCCTTCCTGGAAATCGATGGAAATGTGCCAGTGGTTTTACTGGGAGCAAACATGTGCTCTGTTCAGTGTCTGTTTCTTGTTTTTCTTAGTTTTGCTCAGCACTGCACAGCATTCATTTTAAACATGCTCTTGAAGTTATAGCCTCCTGAACTGTGAAAATAGAGCTGTTTTCACCTTTCCTGCCATCACATTAAAACATTCTTAATGAAGAGATCAGATAGACTCTCCTATAGAAAAATTCTACAATATGAGGCAGTGTCATTTTGTTTGTAGGAGGCCATGAAGTTGACTCAGAGGGCTGGAGCACCTCTCCTGTGAGGATAGGCTGAGAGATTTGGGATTGTTCAGCCTGGAGAGAAGGTGGTTCTGGAGAGATCTTATGGCATCTTTCAGTACCTAAAGAAGACCTACAAGAGAGCTGGGGAGGGACTTACTCCAAGGGCAGGTAGTGATAGGAAAAGGGATAATGGCTTTAATCTGAAAGAACAGACTTAATTTAGTTATGAGGAAGAAATTCTTAGTTTCAAGGTGGGGAGGCACTGGAACAGACTATCCAGAGAAGCTGTATGGAAGTCACACCCCTGAAAGTGTTTAAGGCCAGGCTGGATGGAGCTCTGAGCAACCTTGGATAGGAAAGGGTGTCCTTGCCCACAGCAGAGGGGCTTGGAACTAGTGGATATTTAAAGTGTTTTCCAACCAAAACCATTCTGTGATCCTGTAATTCTATGACAATAAAAGAGATTTCAGCAAAACCACCTTTGGCTAAACAGTTTTTCTCCTCATGTTTTTCATCTCCCTTCTGCACTGGACTCACTGAAACTTTCTCTATTATGCTTAAGTGTGGATCAAATTTTCAAATTAACTGATAATATTCATCTATCACAGCTGGCACATGGAAATTTTAGGTGTTAGTCTCTTCTATGCACATATTGTATACAGAGGATATCATGTAAGTATACCAGAAATTAAAGGAGTTTTTAAATACTGTGAACAAAAGCTGATATGGTTAGAGAGACAGAGAGGTTAAGAACATGAGAAATGCCCCCCACCTTCTGCAAAGCTGGCAGGAAAAATACTGCTGAGCACTACCACTGACTCTTGACTGTAAATTACATTTGGATCAAAGGTATTTCAACTTCAGCCAGCTCAGGGAGGGGACAAAACCAGTTCAACCATCTGCATCTAAGACTTGTAATTATAGCACACTTCTAATCTCTCTGCCTTTCAGTTTCCTAGCCTGTATAAAGACAATATTATTTCATTAAAAACCCTGACTATTTGCTATGAGAGAGCAAAATGTTCAATGAAAAAAAGATGATCCTCTCCAAGAATGAGAAGATAACTGCTGAGCTGTAGAGAAACAGTAATTTTTCTGTCTTTTTCTGCAGCTATTTATCATTCAGTGTGTGACAGCTTCAGCAGGATGCAGACAGTCCCCTCAAACTGCAACATCCATAAATGAATGTTTGCAGTACTTTTCTAGGTACAAAGATTATCCTCGAGCAAGGAGAAATGATGACTGAGATACCTCACCTCCTGATGTGAGTAAATAAACTATTTGTCACTTGAAGTGAGGTTGGGAACATAATACAGTAGGTCTGGGGTTTGGGAATGGAGGGAAATGTCTTGCTACAATTTAATTACAAGTCCACAGGGTAGGGAAAAATTAAGTAAACCTGCCTATTTCAAATTTTCTGTTGGAAACCAGAGGGCCGTTTTCACCTGCTGCAGTTTGTATTTTGCAAATTCCTACTTATTTGCCTAAATTTTTTAAAATAGTCTGCAAAAGATTCATGATGCAAGTTTAATCATGTGATTTGAAGCTAAGTTTGAGGACAGTCTAACTTCTAGTTAATCATGATGGTGGTTGGTTGGAAAGTAGAAGACCTGAGGATTTTATGTGTTTCACTTCTATTTCTTCTGGTACAGTTTGGTATAAGACACTGGCAAAACCAGGATACAGAAAAGGATGATATTCAAGCTTGAATTTGTCTGTTTTTTCCTCATGAACTTCTCCAAAATAAGTCCTTTCCACAGGGTATCCTTTTCCCAAACTACTCTGGTATAGATCCTTTTCCTTGGGTCCCAGTCCTTCAGGAACACACTGCTCCAGCATGGGTCTCAAATTTTTCCTGTCAGAAAACTTGCTCCTGTGTGGGCTCCTCTCCATGGGGTCCCACTCAGGCTGCAGCTTCCTTCATTGCACCTGCACTTCCTTCAGATCCAGCTGCTCTGGTGTGGAATCCTCCAAGGGCTGCTGTATGGGTATCTGCTCCACTGTGGTCTTCCAGGGGCTGCAGGGAAATGCCAACTCCATCATGGTCTTCTCTAGGAATTGCAAAGGGACCCTTGCTCTGGCACCTGGACCACATCCTCCTCTATGTCCAGCACAGGTCAGCTCTGTCCGCTTCTCAGACACTGCCCAGCAGCCCCAACCAGACCTTGGGCACCTTCCTCCAGCACTCTGCAGTCCAGTGATGCCCTGCCTTAACAGTTCATCTGATTGAAAACCATGGGAATGCATGTAAAATAGGTTTGGCCCTGCATTTCCCAAATATATTTATACTGGAGACAATATAAAAGTGAATTCCTTCCTTTAGAGTAACAGAGAAGAATACTTTGCTGCAAGATAAATGCAGCTTAAGCCAATGTGAATATATCTTAAGATGAACAAAAGCAATGAAATGTGGCTCTATATTAAATGAAAAATCCTCTTGAATAAAATTTTTAAAATATTCTAGGGACGAATCCAGAAAACTCTTCATATTTTTCATCCTCCCTCGCCTCAATGAGAAAACCTTCTGTCTACCTTTGGTGATCCTCAAATATTTATTGCATCTGATAGTGGTTCTCTTAAAAAGCAGATGATCATCTCTTTGGGATGTGTGCCAGACTAGCAATATCCCAAAAACTTTTGTACGTAAGCCTTATGAAGTGTTGCTGGCACTGGTGGCTGAGGCACTTAATTTAATGAGATGGGTTTGCCATTGCTGAAACTGCTAAATGTGTTTTCAGCAGAGCCAAGGAAAAATCTAATTCATTAGACCTCTGACTGGGTTCAACTATTGTTATTGTGCTGCAACATTTTGAATATAAATACAAAAGCCCCACAGAAAGCAGTATTTGAATGTTTGAATTTTCACATATTGCTGAAGGCCATTTCAGTTCTCCTGCTGATGTGCTGCATTGCCTTCCTGGCTGCCACAACGTAGCATATGAATATATACCTGATGCCTATAAAACTAGGACAAAATACAAAGTTTTTACAGTGTGTAACTATTATTCTCTGTAATGACAAGTGATAGTACACCTTTGCAATATGGCAACTTGTATCTGCTAATATAGAAAGTAACACAGTTATAAGAAGAAGAAAAGCAAAAATAAGAGTGTCATCACTAATAATTGAGTCTGAAATAGGCAGGAAATTACATTAGAGACTTTACAAAAATCATTACTCCCCTAGTTTCATAAGAAAAAAAAAAAAAAAAAAAAACAAAAAAAAAACCCCCCAAAAAAAAAAAAACAGATACGAAGGAAAATTAGGACTAAAACAATGAGGACTTAAAATCTAATTTTTTTTTTTGCTTTTGAAAATTAACCTATAACCCTTCTGTTTTAAGATACGGTGTTCCTTCATACAGCAGTACAATATTTCTCAAATAATTTGAAGTGAAAATATGTCCATTCTAGATTGAATTTCAGTAAATAAAAGCCATTTCTTAGAGAATCCCATACCATCCCAGTCATAACAGATCATATCACTAAGAAACTTTAGAACAGTGAACTCTACTAGAATAGAAGGTGAATTATGTGAACTGTACCTGCAGCTTTCTCAGTTTATGTCACATTCCAGCTGGTTAGTACTTCATTTGCATTTTATCTTTATAAAACCAAAAGCCAGAAGTTCAACATCCTGCGTGCAAGAAGTGAGGAGATAGATTTCAGTAAAATTCCACCCTAGGCCCCCTCCTTCTTCCATGTTGGCAAAACTCCCATTTCTTCCCCTCTAATCTCTCTGATCTTGGCTCTTTTCCTTGCTTGCTCAAATGGTCCTTATCTTACCAGACACTTGACAGCTCTCTGGAAAGAGGTATCAGAGAGAAATATCTCCCAGAAGTCATCACAAACCTCCAGATTACTGTGCAACACCAAAATGTTGCAATTATTAAAGCTCATTTCATTATTAACTGTGGGGATGAATTGGTAGTTCTTTCGTTCTTTCTTTAAAATCTTCACATATGACTCATTTTTCAAAATTTCATCACTGCAAAATTATAAATTTGTATCTTTGAGCTAAATTCTTACTTCTGTCTCAGCCTATACGCAGGCTATGGCATATGTATATTGTATACAGCATAATGCAGTCTTTATTTCCTGTCCAGGTAAACTATTTAGAATAAAAATACAGAAAAAAAAATTCAAAACAAATAATTAATTTCCATGTTTCTGAGAGGCTTGGATATTTCTTTCTTTATTTTAACAGAGGCCATGGCACTGACTATGAATGCCAGAAGTAGAACTTCATAATGTGTTTATGTTCCAGTGTGAATGGCCTTGTTAAAGAGTGCTCTCAGCAACAGCTTCATGATATTTTTCAGTGCATTATTTGCACAAGGTCCTCAAACCAGTCCCCCAAAGGAGGTGCACTGTTCTCGAAGAGTTTCTGCCTGGGGTCTTCACTACTGTTTAGCTTCTTAAGGCAAGTTTCTTCCTGGGAAGAACATCCTTTTCCCACTGCCTCTGGAATCTGAGACCTCCTGCAGATGCCACAAAGCTTTAAGAATTCTCTTATGACATCACTAGTGGATAACTATAGAAACCATTTTGTGGCAACTTCTATGCTTTTTCTTCCATTTTTAATATTTGCATCACATCTTCTGTGAAATTGCCTTGAAAACTCAAAAAATTCCTGACAATTTTGCTATTCAAGATGTGCATGAAAATCCACAAATTTAAACCTCAGAACATTACATAGAAAGATTTTGAGATCTGGTTTGATGCTGAAACCTGTGACACACCTACAATATTGAAATGATAACTTTCTCAATACTATACCATGGTGGTTTGCAGCTATTAAAGATCTTCCTTGGAATTAACCTTTGAGATTCATACTCCCTCTCAATCCCTTATTTAAAATATCATTGAGTTTCACAGAAATTTTTTGAGACACACTAAAATGTTCTGCAGCAATTATGAGGGGCCAGAGTTGAACAAACCTACAGAATTTTAATGAGTTTGCAGTGGTAATTATTTTTAATTGCCTTCCATCTTGTTAGAGTACCAGGTGGCATCTATGTAACCTCACCATGGATGCTGATTGTCTACATGACCACATATTTCTCTGCAGACACTAATGAACAGTCATGTCCACAGCCTCTGTAGTGCTCTACTTACATCAATTTGCCTGTTCCTTTGAACAAGGGGAGTCTGGCTCAGACCTCACTCACACCAAAATTAACTGCAAGGATATCACAGCTTCATACAGCTCCCAGTGCACTTTTTTTAAAAAACAACCAAAAATAATGTACACATGTGCAAATATATTCTGATTCTACAGCAAACTGTTTAAAGGCTTTTACTTTTGCTTACCACTTTAGAAACAAAGAGAATCATCCCTGTTCCCTGTTCACACAGCAATATAGCAAAACAATGGAATGTTCCTCTAAACATCCTTCCCTTTTATTAGAAGTTTTTATTAAAGTTATTATTTATTAATGATCATTTTTTAAAGAGTAATTTTCTCATGTGATCAGAAGAGAGAATTTCAAACGTCAGAAAAAAGCAATAACAACAGAGGTTTTTCCTATGTTGCTTGCTGGAGGAATTCATATGTTGTTATTTACTGAGGAAAAAAAACCCCAAACAAAAAGAAAACAAAACCAAGCAACCCTGTTTTAGTTTAAGAAAGAAACACAACATTGCAAATTTAATTCCTTAGTTATAAAAACAAGTTCATCTCTGTAGGATTAGTACTTTTAAATAAATGCAGATAAGAAACTTCCTTGTAAAAGCATACACTACAGAAAAAAAAAAAAAAAAATCTATGAAGATACCTCTTCTTTTTACTTCTGTAATAAAATGATATTTCCACCCTGCTGTTTAGGCTTTTTTAAGAGTTCTGGCTTCCAGATGACTGAAATCAAAATGAATCCTATTTAAATTATAAATCATCAATGACAAAATTCTAGATGCTATCTAAAAGCTCTGCAATAACAACCTGTAGTGAAATACCTGTAAAATTTTGAAATTTCCTCTGCTCTTTTTGAATAGGAAGAAACTAGGAGATAAAACCTGTAATGAAGTATCATTAGGTTCTCTCCTTTCTGTCCAGATAGATGTTGACTTTATACTTTCTCTTTTTTTAAGAAATAAATTCTACAGAATAATTGATCAATTATTTCATGTGTTTTTGTTTTTGTTTTGTTTTTCTTACCTGTATGTTTTCCCTCCTTCCCAGATATTAATTTCAGACACTTCAACTGCAAAGCTAGAAATCATATGCCTTTTACCTGTTTCATATTGATAATATACATCTATCTGGTGATGATTTTCTGCTCCTAATTGAGCCTTAAAGTCACTGCTTCTTGTAATTAAAATATTTTCTTCCCTTGGCACAAGGCAGCAAATAGTCAAAGGCATTGTCATCTCAGAAAATATCTCTCACCCTAGACACAGTTTAAAAAATATGGATTTTATCATGAACTGAAGCATTTTGTCAGGCTCTAAACTGTTATCTTAAACTATAAACAGGTTATCTTAAACTATATACTTTAGCCAAAAGTTTTTTCCTCCCTTGGAGCTCCTGCACTATGACATGACAAAATAACCAAAGTTCTCCATAAATTCACAAACTGCGTGTCTGAAAATCAAGGTGTTGCAAGCTGGGCCTGTTGTTACCACTTGAAAACCTTGGCTTAGAAAACTTTTTTCTTTTTTTATATTGAAATTGTACAATTTCTACTTAAAAAACCTTTGAATTTCTGTATATGCTGAAGATTTTTGCAACAGTCTTATTAGAAAAACTAACCATAATAAACTTTCTTGCTACTCGACAATGGTATGTGTGAGACAACAATTAAATATATTTCTTTTTATCTGGAAAGCTAAGTTAATTACTGCAGATTAGATTAGTGTTCACAGCAACAATTTTCCCATTCATTTGTGTGCAGCTGGGGTAATTAAGAGAAAAGAAGAGCAATAGGTGTCTGAACAGTTGGAGTCAAAGACAGATGAAGCAAGAAAGTGTCAGAAATGGATATTACCGTAAAAATGCAAATGAATTCAACATCATGTCCTCTATGCCTCATATACCATGAGTGCATGACATTTAGTTGGTGTCTTCATGGTTTAGGAGAACAGCCTGGAGTATTTTTATGACCTACATGATCATATAAACTTAATTTATCAAAATTGTTCATTTGTGAATACAGATTACAAATAATTCCAAACTCAAAAAAATGTTGCACCACTCTTCAGGTCAAATAAAACAAAACAAAACAAAAAAGTAAATTTAGAATTAATTTCACTTTAAGTAATACCAATTTTTATATTCATAAAGAGACTTAAAGCTCACCCTGGAGTGGTCTGTGAAAGCAGTGTGGAAAATGCAGTAAAGCTTCAATATGAAAGGATGTAGGTGAGTTTGCATTAAGGATGGAAGATTGCATAGTTCAAGCAGCACTCTCTCCTTTGCAAACATGTATTTTTTCTGTTATTACCTTACAATTGTGTCAGGACTTTGTGTATCAGCACAGCTTGAACTCATCAGCAGCTAAGCTTGTTATGGATAATCTTATTTATTCTACCACCTCTCTGCAAGATAATCACATTATGGTTCTCTCAAGGGCTTATCACCTTGAATCCACCCAGGACCTGCAACATGCACACAGAGGGAGAAAGAGACGTACAGATGAAAAACCCAGCTAAATCTCTTTTTTCTCTATGCTTAGAATGATTATATCCAGACTGAAAATTATAACTACTACTACTACTAAATCTTTTTGAAGAACACAATTAATTGGCAGAGAAATTAAATATAAATGTTATGAATGACACTTTTGATAAGGAATGAACATTTACATTTTCTATTAAATGTATAGAGAACCTACTATATTAAAAAATACTCTTATCTGTAATGAGTTAACAATAATCCCAAAGACTACAGATATGGTTTCTGTAAGGAGACCAAGATAATATTTGCCTTTCAATAAGGCACAGTGTGAAAGGGATACTTTCCTCCAACCTTGTACTAAGCTCATGGAAAAATGCAATTCATTTTTTGAGTAACTGAAAACTGGACATTGAATGGAATTTAATGAAGTCCTGTTAGACATTTTGCTCAATGCTCAGATATTTGAAGAGACAGAATTACCTATTATTTCATCACTAGGAGTTCTAATCTAGATTGAATTAAATGCTATAAAGTATTGGGTTTCAATCAATCTTCCACTGACAAAGAGATGTATTGCTGTGTTCTTTTTTATAGAATCCAATATTATGCACAAAAATATAAACATAATTGATTTGAATATGACAGCTTTTTTTGTTTTTTCCAAAGGCATGCCAAATAAAGGTATCAGAGCCTGTCCTTTTATATACTTGGAAAACACTTCACAAACCAAGTTCAAGTTAATTTTCATCCAGGGAATTCATATTATCCATTAAGACTTCCCTTTGAAGATGGACTTTGACCCTTTGAGTTGTTTGATCCTATTTGATCCAATATGATGACTAAATCCGTAAAATTAAGCAACAACTCCATGTCTTCATTGTGTTCTCAGACTAATTTTCCTCTCCCTAGTGTCTGTTAAGACTGTGTTAAATACATCAGCCTTGTTGCACACAATTTATTCAATATGTCCATATTTTCATATGTTGCCAGTCAGCAGAAGTTCTGTGAAATATGGAACCAAGATCTGTCTTCAGAAGCACTCATGTATTAGTAGAAATTTGGTGTCCCTGTAGGCAGAACATAACCTTAAATGCCAGAAGTTTTTTATTTGGCTGTATTTTTGTGTGACTCACGTGGGTATTAGTTTGTATTAATAAACATCAGACACTTCATTCCCATCTATATTACTGCTCCTTACATAAGCACAAATGTTAGCACACCCTGTGCAGTGTGGAAGGTGATTAAGAGTGAAGTGCTATTTTGAATGTCAAGTGGATCCTCCTGAATGAAGTACAACAAGCTGTGCAAAGTAAAAAGATTCAATTGTTTGATTTGGTCTTCCTTCTCCTTCCTTTTCTCCACAGAGAAGAATTTTCAGTGTTAGAAAGAGAAGACACTGATATGTCCTAAACCAGAAACAAAATCAAGCTACAGAATTTCTCAAAAGATATTCTAAGATTTAGATGTAATTCTTTTAAATGTTTGTTTGACACATAACTCTGCTGTGATATACAGCAGTAAAGCTGTACACTGATGAAATGAGATTGTTATAATTCACATTTTTTCTCAATATTTTCCACACATAACAAAATATATCTAAAAATTCACAAAATATCACCAAAAATATTATTAAGGAAGGTAAAGACATTTATTGACTTAAACTAATATGAATAGTACCAGAAAAAATGCATGTTACCATTAAGGTGTCAAAATGAATCAAAGCTATGAGATACCAGTATAGCTTTACTTCACCCACCTCATGCTCAAACATTATTAGACTTTATTCTCATATTTATAGTTCCTTATTACATTTTCCACATAACCCACCCTTCTTTTACAATTTGGAAGGGTTTGCAACCACTGGCAAAGGGAATGGCCTGGGGACCAGGTCCTATTCATGAGGCAGTCTCTCCTGAAAGTCTTAGAATGGAATTACACAATGTCTAGTTCTGTAAATCACCTTTGTGGAACAGACAGCAAAGTAGGACAGATGATGGACAGCCAAGGTGTTTGGTGTGTATAACCTCATTTTAAATACCTGGGGTAGTGGTGAATGATGATAAAAGGAAAAATGCTAGAGACCGGAGGGGAATACTGGAAGTGGAAGCCAGGAAAAGTAGAATCATTCAGGTTGGAAAAGACATCTGAGATCCTCAAGTCCAGCTATTAAGCAAGCACCACAATGTTTGCCATGAGAGCTAGGGGTTATGAGGAAATCAATAAAGTATGTTTTGAGCTTTTTTCTTATATTTTACCTACAACTCAGTCATAGATGTTTTAGCTGGGTCAGAATGTGGTTCTGCTCAGCATGCCCAGTCCCACAGGACTGGCAACAGACCTGAGCTGGCTGCTTCAAGCTTCCTAAACAGAAGCTTTCTAATTAATTTTTAATGTACCCTGTGCATCTCCTCACCTTAACTAAATTGTCAAGGGCTTTTTTATTTGGTGCACCCCTGCCCCTTGTTAGTGCAAGATAAGGAGGGCTGACCCATCATCAAACATTCATGTTTAGTATCAGGTGCTCAACAGCTCATTCAAGAAAAATGTCACTGACCCCTCTGCCCCTCCTGTGTGTACAGAAATTAGTGACCCCACATGCAGGTTACTGAGCTTTTAAAAGAAGGCCGGTGACTTTCATATTACACACTGTGAGAAGGAAAAAAAAAAAAAAAAAAAAAAAAAGTTAGCAGTTAGCATCTTTGAGAACACAGATCTTGGTGTTTCATCACAGAAGAGAGATTTCCTTTCTAGGCTTCACGACTGAGAAATGAAACTGATGCTAAAAAGTGCTAATCTTCAACTTCTCTCCCTGTGGCAGTATCTCACCAATTTTCCTTGATGAATTAGAAAGTCTCAGAAGACTTCTAGGATTTTTAAGGAACTTTCCATTTTCTTTGCAGTGTAGTCACCTTTCTTAAAGATTTGAAAGCTTTTTTTTGCAGATTTCAACTTTTTGCTTCGAAACAAAAACCCCAGATATAATTATAGTAAAAAAGTTATGTTAGTGACCTATGTTGTTCACAGTAGTACACCTGGTAACAGCCATAAATCCAGTAGTATTGTCCACCATGCATTAAACCTCACTCTGAGCTCTCTGCTGGTCTGATATGTCTTGGTGCTATAAAGGCAAACCATCAGTACAGCTCAGAACTAAACTAACACAGATGGTTTTCTTCACTTGGATCTATCAGCTCACTGATTTAAACAGACCAGCTAAAACCAAGAGGTGTTTCAGGACCTTGGTTCCTCATCAGTGTTTTAGAATGCTTTTTTTTTTAATATCTGCAATCTTTATTAACATTAATCTCAAATACTGCCACTAAGTACAATTTGCTTAGAAGCTGACACATATTTCTGAAGAGAATAAAAGATCAAAAATTAAAAATAAAATGGTCTATTGTAACTTATAATACTCAAGCAAAAAAAAAAAAAAAAAAAAAAAAAAAAGCGACTTTTACATAGATTTTAATGTATGGCATTCTACTATTTCAGATCTTTTACTTGAATATACACTTTTTTATTACAAAAACCAGAAATTCTGCCAGTGTGAATAATAATAGTTCCCATACTTTGGGCATAGGGTGTATTGGAACTAAGAGTTTCTAGTGCTTAGAAATTAAAAAGATTCTTTAATGAAATTCAAAATCTTGGTCTTTCTTTCTTTCTTTCTTTCTATCTTTCTTTCTTTCTTTCTTTCTTTCTTTCTTTCTTTCTTTCTTTCTTTCTTTCTTTCTTTCTTTCTTTTCTTTTCTTTCTTTCTTTTTTGTTTAACTTTTTTTTTCTTTTTTTTTCAGTTTGGGTGCACATGTGGCTGAAACATCTCTGCAAATGTACATAGGGATTCTCAGGGAAGACCAGTTAAAGAAATATCACTATGTTAAGCTCTAATTTCTGACACCCACAACTGAAAGTATCCATGAACTGGCTCTGTGACAATCCCAAGAAACAGTTGCAGTTGTACTGTGATACACTCAAGCAAAATCAGATAGAAGCATCAAATATTTCTGTTCTCTTCTACAGAAAAGAGACCCTTCTGGCCCCCTCACAGAAACGTTGTCACATAAAAACAAGCAATAGGGGTCACAGTTAGTGTAGAAGCTATGAATTTCTAATGGTTTCTGTCTAATAGAGACAAAATTCTCCTCTGCTTCCCTCTTCCCTTCAGACACCTTTTCACATTAACTCTAAGGCTTGTCTCATCCAACCTTGTAAAGTTACATACCCAGGTTCCAACATGATCAGCCATCACCTCTGTGTCACCACAATACACACTACATAAACAAAACAAATTAAATTCCCAGACTGTTGTTAAGGTGAACCTTCCTCAGGAGCTGCCTGTATGTACTGGTGAAGTCTCTGTGACTCTCTTAGACTCTCCTAAAAAAGGAATCGTGCCTTTCCTTCCCATCTTTATACAGCATTTAATACCCTATCAATACTTGCTATGTAATTAATAGCAACATCAATTAATTAAATAGATTGATTGAATTTGGTATACTAAATGGATGGATAGAATGCTTTAATTGGTCACACTGGACAGATGATGGACGGACAAGGTTTCTACTTCACATGTTTCCACTTTGTCAAGACTGAAAACACTTTTTCTTGTCTTCAGAGCTGAAAATGTTTAGGCAAGAAATGCATTTAAGACTGATATAGTAAATTCATTATCAAACAAAACAATAGAAAGCATTCCTGTACTAGCATGCAAATGAAAAATATATCTTTTTCACGTGTTTAGTCTTCACTACACCACTCTTTCTTACCAATGAAAATTTTGCTGGATAAATATCACATTGCTGGGTAAATCACATTGTTTCTCTGTGCCTGTATGCAAGTTACCCAGAGCATCATTTATAAATACTGAATGGTTTGAATAAAAAAACCAAACCAAATCCTACAAAAAAAATCTGAGACAAGGGACCAAGCTTTAAAATATCCTTTAAAATTCCACTTGGTAGAAGGCTGAAATTTTCACCTTGTTTCCATGCACATATCTACATATGTCAAAGTATACCAGAACGAAATATAAGAATGAAACATCTCTCAAGAGCAGTGTGGCCTTGAAATCCTTGGACAGATGCAGAACAAACCATAGTAGTTCTGGCTGTGATCCTTGCTACCCTGGGAAAATATTCCAGAGTCCTCTCTCTTGTTCCACTGCTATCATGGAAGTAGACAAGAACAACTTCATGCAGATAACAAACTGTAACTCACATCCAAAATGAATGGCCAAAACTAACAAACAATGTTAGTTAACAAACAATGGGTTAACCACAACGATGTTCCAGTAACATTTTATAGGGTATAGGTTCAGTGTTGCCAGCCAGGGACATTATTCAGTTTGCTTCAACCAGAAGATTGAAGGATCACCCCAGGAAGCAGAAAAAGTCACTCACCTGAGCATGGGAAGTGTCCTTGGGGAGAATCCAAATCCCAAGGGAGGACTTCCAATCACAGAGCCACTGCCTCAAGGAAAACCACTCCAGGGGGTTTCTGTCAGGGGCATTGTGGTGTGCATGCCACAGCCAAGGTGTGACAACAAAGCTGTGAAAGGCTGGTGGGCATCGCAGGTACCTGAAGGAAATAGCACAAAAATAAAATATTTAAAATAACAATAAAATCCTATTAATATTTCATTACAAATATTGCACTGAAATATCAAAATCTGCCAGAGTTTGATAATAGTCTCAAAACTAGATCACTTATAGCCAAAAATGATGAAAGTAATGCATTAAAGTATGCACTAAAGGGTTTACCATCACCCTTATAATCACCCAAAGATTATAACTTTTTTTAATTTGATCAATTAGTATTTTATTATATCTAAGCTTTGCAATCTCTGTGTTTTAGCTCTCCATGAATCTGCTGCTCAGGTCTACTGTATGACTAGACTAACAAAGACTACAGGTACCAGTGAGTGGATTCTTAGCCTAGCTTTTAAAGGCACATTACAGGACAAAATTTTAAATATTGTCTGTTTTGCAGTTTCTCTGTTAGATACTTTTTTATACTATAGACACCCATATAAAAATGCATTAAAAAATTTTAGTCTTTCATGAAACTTTTTTTTGAAAGGTAACTTCATGTTTCAATATAGTTAAAGTTCTTCAGTAATTCAGTTTTACAGAAGATAAACTGTATATAAACTGCTGCTCCTATGATTCTGTGAACTAGGACATAATCCATGTTTTTTATTAAAGGCTTTATTGAAGACTGAGCATTTAGCTTGGCAATCTGTAGTTATGTCTTCCAATTGTTAGAAAGAGAAAACTTGAAGAGAGTCTGAAAACAAACGGATAACAAATTACAACCTAGGCTAAGCCTAAAAGGTTTTCAACTTTCCCTAACTTTTTTTTTTTTTTTTTTCAACAAATCCCACTGAGTCACAACCACCTACACAAATAATTCAAAATTCACTACTAGAGTATGAAAATACACCAACCAAATTTTTCTTGCTGTTTATGACTTTGGTTCATGGATAGAAGTGGCAACAATGAAAACTAAACCTGAAGTGGTTACTTGCGCTGACTCCTAGGATAGATCCTCACCTGATATAAGCCAAAATAAAATTGCTCACCAAAACAGGAACAAGGCTGCTAGAGATCAGCCTCTGAGCTAAAAAAGATTAGGATTTTTCTTTCTATATCTGTGATTTTTTGGTACTGCTTACAAACAAGCTTAGCACTTGTGAGGAAAAGCCTGTAACTTGCAGTTTATATTTATTTCTATCAGGCTGGGAATTTTCTAAAAGTCTTTTGTACAGAGCCCTAACAGCAAAAACCCATGCATCATTCAGCTTGCCTCATTCATAGAGGTAGTGCATTTACTATATTAAGATAACCTTTTAAGGAATGACCTAATTAAAAAAATTGAATGAAGGAAAAACAAATCACTGGCACTTTAATCTAATTGTAAGAGAAAACGCTGTGTTAACTGCTGATCCTCAGAGAAATCCAAAACCAGCAAGAGCAAAATATTACCACTCAATAAAAGTCTTGGCAACTTCCCACAGAGACCTGAAACACAATATGTACCCATCAAACACTCACCAACTTATTGGATCATTAGGTAAAAGCCAGAGTCAGCTGAATAGAGTGCTGGTCTCTTTAAAGCTGAAATATTTCCTAGTACAATAAATAAAACAGGCACAAGTAGCCCCACGTAATAGGAACCATTAGAAATATCAAATATTAGAAAGGAAGGTGCTAAACTGTGTCACTTTGAAAAGTTTCACAATGAAGTTCACTTTTCTTTGTCGTAATGCTCAAGAAATCATAGCAGTCCAAACAATGTTACTTTCCTTCTTCTGTAAACACAGAAACCAGAATGTCAAGGACATGAAATCAAAATGTTTCTCAGTGGAACTGGAAGAATGCAGATGGAAAGGAAAACGTCATCTAAAAATATTACTGCAAATAACTCCGGTTGCATAAATGTACAAATAATTTTTTTTACTTTTTTTTTTATAACTTTCTGTTCTTTGAAAAATATTTTTTGACCTCTCCCCTTAGGCTACTACCACCTATCTATCTTTCAGAAATCCTTCTGATTTTGTTCCATTCATACCTTCTAGAGTCCCTTCTTCCTACTTCCAATCCCCTTTATAACGCTTTAGTACATCTCACAGTTGTGTTTCTGCCTCCTTTAGTGACTCCTCTCTTCCCTCTTCACCATTAAATCTCCTTCCCTGACTAATCTCTCAGGTGTCTTTCATGACCCTCCTCTCATGCCTTGTCTCTCAAGTCTCCTTTCCCCTCACTTCCACCTCCACCCTCCCTTTTCTCCTTGCTGTTTATGACTGGGAGGTGAAGCTAACCTCTGCACCAACGTAATGAAAATAATCCCTAAAGATCCTCTCCAAGAACATAGGCATATTCCAACATACCAAATACTGCCTCAATGAAGAGAAAATTGCCATTTTTCATTAGATTCCATTATATTTCCATTACACTTTTTTTTTTTTTTTTCTTTAAACTCTTTCAATGTTTCTTCTGGATATTAAAAAAAAATTAAAAAATAATAATCACGTGGAAAAATTATAAGTAGATTAATCAGCTATTAGTGACTGAGAGTGAGTGAGGGGGTGTGAATTCCCCTGACTTCTACAATGCATTGTCTAGGTCAGCTGCTATCAGCAGCTGTAGGTCTGTTGACAGCCAGGGACCTAGGAGGATTTATGCCATTTAGAGAACTACTCCAGTATTTGGAATGCAAGAAAAATTGCGAGCCCACCTGAGTTCTGTGTGGGGGAAAAGTAAAATAATTTATTTTCAAGTATTTGTTCATAGGAAAACAGACTTTTTAGCAGGAATCAATTACGTTTTATGTATTATTTTCTTCTTAGATAACAACATAATGTGGTAAAGTTCCATAGCTCTTATTTAACTGCTGTTTTTAATATGTACTCGAGTAGTTTCTTTCAGAAAAAAAAAAAAAAAAAAAAAAAAGAAAATACTATCTTGCATATATTTATTTTCTTTTGATAAGAAAACCTATTAGCTGCTCAGCCCTCTCTCACTGTTAAACTCCTTGAAAGCCATAAGGTACAAGTGGCACACAAACTATAACATTACAGCATTTGTAATTAGTAAGATTTGCAGGACTTGACACAAAAAGGACAAAGAAATGTGCAATATTTTCATTAACTATTAACTGGACTCTCTTGATGAGCAATTATGAGCACAGTTATTTTCTGTTTTATGCTTTGTCATTCGCATGAAGTCCTGTCAACAAAAGTTCTGTCATATCCAAACAATGACAAACAGTTTTCTTGCATTCAGAATTGAAGGAAATTGAAGAAAATGTGTTCATCTTCTCATCCAGAATGAAATTGTTGATAGGAGATGAAGGAAAATAATAGACAACTTAGATGGAAATCTTTTTTGTGGGATAATTTTTTGGATCTAAGTTACAGTGGTTGTATTTATGTGCTCCAGGGGAGGAGGATTTCAGAGATAAGGAAAAGAGATTTGAGCAAGGTTTCTTCTTGTATCTTTGAACCCTGTGATATGCACAACTCAAACTCTGAGACAGTAATGAAATTTGGATCAGAAATAATATTTTTTTCACTTTATTTCAAGAAATCAGAGAGTACCCTCTTGAAATAACTTAGGAAATACTGGCTTCATGTCTTTACCCAGAATATACTGTCAAATAAAAAAAAAAAAAAAAAAAAAAAAAAAAAAAAAAAAAAAAAAAAAAAGTTAAACACACTTGGAAACAAGCATTTGAGGCAACACATTATTTTTCAAAAATCTGTTTTCCCTAAAAAAAAAAAAGAAAGAAAACCAACCAACAAAACAAGAAAAACTTCCAAGCAACTGTCCCAAAACCTCCAACAACCATGCCACTCAAAATCAACAGTGTCCTACATTTCAAAGGCCTAGCAATGGTGGAAACATCCAAACTTTTAAGTACCTTTTCTTAAAACGCAAAGTGTAGTTTTCTGTTCCATTTCTGCTTGTTTCACCTGCTTACATTACTATGGCACACTCAGTTACACTCTGTAGGCATTCTCTGGCTGTTTTAGCACAAATTCTAGTGGTTTTTGTTAATTGTGTTGTAGGTTTCAGTGTCCTAGCAGCTCCTTGTAGGTGGTTAGGGGTGGAAAGGATGCTTAGCATCCAGCAGAGCTACATATAGAAAATTTCTCTGGAATGTTCTGGTTGTGGTTGTCCAGCAAGAAGATCAATAGTCATAAACATTGCAGCCTCCTTGCCTTGGGGAAAAGAAAAAAATCATGTAAGCAGAATCAATGGCAATGTGATATGGATGGGCAGGAATAAGACCAGAATATTTTGCATTTTGTTTATTCCTCAAACAATGCAACATCATTCTCATTCTTACTGTGCAAAGTTAAGGGTTTTGATAAAATTTTCTTCCCCACACCCAACAATCCAAAGAAAATCTATCTTATTTATTCAATATTGGCATGCCAAAATCCTTAAAAATATATGGGTTATAAAACATGGATGTAAATTTGTAGTTCAGAAACACCTCACATTCCCAGAAGGCTTTCTAGTTCCCCATCTGCAATATAAAGTCAGACCGATCTTTCTAAATCAAAATTGTATTTTTCTGACACTTCATCTCTTTGTCATGTTTTCTCCTCACAATATCTGTCCTACAAAACTCTGTTTATCCATTTATAGCATCATAGGACACACATCAATTTCACAGATAACAAGGCTAATGTATACGAAAAAAATCTTATAAATCACATTTGTGGAGAGGAGAACTCTGTTAAACACCACAGTCATTTAAAAAAAGAATTATTCTGCAATTTTTTCAGTTGATATATAATATTTTAAATCAGTCTCTGTTAGACATATTTATTGTGATGTTGTATATGATGTGCAATGCACATGAAATTGTGATGGGGTGTATTTTTCCCGAGAAAAGAAAACAGCCTGGCTATTCTCAAGTGCTGAAATACCTCTAGCTACTCTTTTCTTCTCTCTCATTACAAATTCTGTTACATGTTCAGCAACTCATTTGTCCCCTTTGACAACAGACAAAAGGTGAGTATCTTGTGATTCTGACAACTATTTTCTTCCTCCAGTTACCTTCCGTGAATTTGCAACCCAACAACCTTACTTCCTAACTGGCCATAACACCATGAGTGAATGGGTCACTCCAAACACTGATCTCTTCCTGTTTTCTGCCATACAAACATGCAAAAGGAATTATCAGTGTTGGTTATCTTTAGTGAATTTTAATGATCCAAAGGCAAATAGCTTTAAATATTCTTTTGAAACCTAATCATTCAGAAAAGTTCTCACCCCTCAGAAGCATTCCCTTTTGTCTTTATTATAAACAAGTACCTTAAATGGATTGTGGGAAAAAGAAAAAAAAGGCTCTTTTTAAGATAAAATTAAACACAAATGGAAAGTTATAGACACATTTAGTACAGAAATTGTAGTGGGAAATGTGTTTGCTACTCCCTGGATGGAAAGTGGTCAGCATGCCCAATTTCCCCCACATAGCACATGCTAAGGGGGGGGATGAAGCAGAGGGATGAGCAGAGTAGAGACGCTGTGGCCAGGCTCTGTTGAAATCCTTGCAGAGGGAACTCAATGCTGCTTTTTAGCTGATAAGCCACTGAGCAGCTGAGAATCAAGGGAGATAAGAAAAGACCAGCAATTCTGGCAAAATCACTCACCTGGGATAAGACCAAAATATTCTGGTCTTATTCCTGCACATCCATAACATTGATGCACATCTCCATCCCAGGGTTACCTGCCTTCATGGTACAATCACACCTCCCTGAGCATTATGCGTGACTAGAGACATTCAAACTGCATGTGATCATAAAGAAACAGTATAAAAGTAAGTTAAGAATGGGTAGAAATCAGACTAGACTCCATCATAACTTCTGGGAGCAAGCTGAATTTGTCTTCTCCTCCTCATGCCTTCTGGGTAAGAACAATCCTCTAGGAGCACTGAATGATTACCTGGAGGGAGCTTTTAGGGATTAGAATTATTCAAAACTGTGCATTGCTTTGAATACATTTTTGCAAACGGATACCATCACCAGCAATCCTCAAATCTCAAACTGTCACAATGTTATTAATAATGAGCATTCCAAGAACTGTTAGTGTGAGTCCTTCGAGGGGGTTAGCAGTTGTTGGCAGAGGGAACGTACTCAAATAAAAGCATGGAGACATGGGGAGGGGGATTCTCTTTTGCTCTGTGTGTGTCTCTGAATAAGTCAGTCAAACTGCTGTCCTATTCAGCTGGCTGCTCACTGAAGGGCCCCCAAAAGGAGATGCTGACAGACTGGTTGAGCACAAGGAGCTTGGCTTACCTGGGGTGCTGACAGACTGATCAAACACAAAAGGTTTGGGGAAATCTTCCTTTTCACGTGACATGGATCAAAATGTGCACTGTGTCTCTTTTTCTTCTATGTCTAACTAAGTCCACAGAGACGACTGTGAGGTGGAGTTAGCATATAAAATAATCCATCCTTGTTTTCAGAATATTTCAATTAGCTAAACTGTTTCATGTACCCTACTGGTAGTTCCATCTTGATAATGATTCTACAGAACTAAATGCTTTTTTAGAGAAGTCCCTGGATTAATAAAAATGGGCAATAAAAACAACCGTTGACTTTCAGCAGCCCATCCCAGATGAAAAAAGACAGTTCTGTCCCTTTACATTTCAACAAAACCTGATAAACTTGCATCTTGAAACACTTTATTATTCTTTTCAGAAGAAGCAACATCTTTGATTCCTTATTCAATTTGACACTCAGCCTTTCATCCCTTATTCCCCAAGGTTTGTCTCAGAAAGATTAAGAGAATATTTTACCATTGTAGTAATGACTAGCATAGCATTAGGCAAAATTCTTAGCAACAATTAAAGGAATATCAGGCTGGGGCTTGGAGTCTAGTAAATTCATCTGTTTCATTTCATTTTTTCTATGACCTAAAGTACCTCCTGTTTTTACTCCTGCTTCTTTAATGACATTGGTTTGCATGAATTGGGGAATTTATAGGGTTGAGAAGAACCTCTGGAGACCATCTGGTCCAACCTCTCTGCCAAGGCAGGGTCACTCAGAGCAGGTGACAGAGGAATGTGTCCAGGTGGATTTGAATGTCTCCAGAGAGGGAGAATCTGTGACCTCCCTGAGCAGCCTCTTCCAGAGCTCTGCCATCCTCTATGTAAAGAAGTTCCTCCTCTTGCTGAGGTGGAACTTCTTGTGCTTTATTTTATGCCATTGCCCCTCATCCTGCTTTTGGGCACCACTGAAAAGACTCTGGCACTGTCCTGACAACCACCTTTGAGACATTCATATGCATTGATGAGATTCCCTCTCAACCTTTTCTTCTAGACAAAAAAAAAAAAAAAAATATATAATGAAAGTATGTATACTTTTTTAATCCCCGTTATTTCACCTCTGGAAATCCTAGACTGATATGAACCAGTAAAATGCTCAATTAAATTCTGTTATTAAGTCATTTCAGGAGCTAAGGATCCAGCTTTCTGAAGTGAAGCTGCTGCTGGTCTGGTGGTTTAACAAGAGCTTGCACTAACATGCAAGAAGTATGTCAGAACACTAATTTTTAAATTATTTTTAAAAAATCCATAAAGGCTATTGGAAATGGAAATTTTATTCATACTCAAAGTCAATTTATGCTCTGAGCTAATAATGAAATCCAAAATCTGAAGAGTCTTCTGATGTTATAAGTACCCTTTAGATATTTTTGTATAGCTGTTACATCCTGTGGAGGGGAAATCTATTTATTTTAATATAGGTGCACAGCAAGATAACACAGTTAAATAACACAGAGCTGCAGTGGCAGAGGGCCTTCTGAGCAATTCTCTACTCTTCTCATACCAGTCTAAATCTATTGACATGCAGGCCATTAAAGCAAAATTCACACCCCTGCTCTTGGCCTACGCATCACTTAAATCCCACTTAAACTCCTTAAACGGGGCTTTAAAAGGATTTATGAGGTGTGCAGCCTTGTGAGCCTTCCAGGCTGGCAGGTGAATGTCACCGCTAATTTGCTTCAGCTCTGCAAATGCTGAAAGCAAACTTTCAGTAGCTTCAGTTGTTGTCTTCTTCCTCGAAATAGGTTCAGCAAAGCTTGGCAGGACTCTTGTGCTCCTGTCTGTGTTTGATCTTATTTCTGAAGTCTAGCATGAATCAACAGCTCGAGCTTTATAAATATTATAAAGCTTTATAAAGATTAAGACCAAAAAGAGCAACAGGACATATTTAAACTTAGTTAAATAGAATATGAATAAGACGTCATTTGTGGATACTTTTTTACTACCATGCTCTTCAGCTTCCAAAGAAAAAAATGTTTTATTTTTTTTTTTAAATATGGCTAATTAGATTATACAGTATCATGCTTCTGTATTGTTTAGTCAGAATTTGTGAAACATAGCCCCTTGTGTAGTTTTTGCCAGTGGATGATCATTTTGTACTTTCTTTTCATCTGCATATGTTGCAATCTTTCCAACTCATTTTATTGTGCTTTTCATATTTTACATTTCTTTAAGTTCTTTTTTGTTTAAATGCATCCTTATCCTTGGATTCTGTCTTCCTCATTTTATACAAGGCATGAGCAGTCTGATGGGTAGTCATATCCTGTTTTGCAAGGGTAGGATAGAAAAATCTTTTTGTAATCTGGCTTGCCTGATTGAATTTGTCTCATCTTGAATGTGACCTGACCCTGTGCAACTAAACACCAATATTTAACACCTGTTTGGATCATGCAATTTTGAACTGACATATTGTGATCTGGAAAACTGTGAACTTTTTATCCACAACACTGTCAATCAACTACTCCCTTTAGCAAATAATTATTAAAAAAAAAATCCAAATAGTTTTTTGATAGGAAAACTTAAAAAAACACAAAACAAATAAAACCAAATTGGAGTGTCAGGTGAGATTATGACCTTTTATGGTAAGGAGCTGTTCTGCACCTTAGGTGGTTCCTTGGGGTCATTAGCTCTATCTGTCAATGCAGTTATCAGCAGCATGAATCAGAAACTGGCACTATCTCAGTGTGTCTATCTTTCTACAGGGTATTTTTTGTGGACCTCTCTGCAGAAAATCAACCTCCACTGATAACTGAGTTTCCTCTCTTCAGTATTCAGTCTTTCAAGAGCATGTGTGATGCCACTAATCGCTGGTTTCCAAACAAACTTAGTGTCAAACCCCTCTACTATTTACTTTCACCTCTTTTTAATGAAATGGCATCTGCAACAAGCAAGTTGCAGAATATTTCAGAGAATATTTCAGAGCTCCTCTGAAAATGCGATATTTATCAAGAGAGAGATTAAAAAAGCTAATTTCATTCCTCCTTTTTTAATCACTTCTACTGGGGCTCTGGACCATATCAAGAGGGATTCTGACAGCTCAGTATTAGTGAGAGAAGGAAGGAGAAAAATCTATCAGCAGTGAATGATTGTATTTAAGGTTGACAGTGATGAAATAGTAGAGGCCATGCTACAATTTCTGCTCCTTCATTTGTCTTTGTTGATAAAATGAGCACTGTCAGAGGCTCAAGCTCACAACAAATTTAACGTGACTCTGTTTATTCCTGCACTAAACAAGGTTTTCACATGATCAGATGATAAATGCAAAGTTCTGGGATAACCCTTCATTCTGTTTAACAGAGATACGCAATTTTCTCACTTGATTTTTTTTCCCATTAAAGGAATGAAGATGGAAAATAGCTAAGTAGATTTTTTCAGCAAGATATTCCATAAAAGAGTATGAACTCTCCAAGAGTAATAAGAGTAATAAAAAAGTATAATATAGCTAGACTTTGAACACCATTTTTTCCAGAATAGTCCTCTACCCTTGTTAAAAAATATATATTCATCATTATTTCCCACTATTTGATAGACTTCTCGACTTGTCTTTCAAAGGTGCCTCTTCAAACTACAGGTTGAAAGAAGTTTGCTGAGAAAAGTGAAAAAGATAAATTGAGATGGAGCTGAAATTAGGCAAGCCTGTTGAAACCATTTATAGGATTGAACTCAGAACAGCTTCCTCATCATACAATCAGATTCCATTCTGTGCAAAACTGATTTGCCAAATATCATTCTATACAAAAATACATCATGGCTAAAAGATAGACACCAAAAGGGTTGAAACACCAACCTATATTCTATAAAACACATATATAAGAGCAGATAGGGGATGCTGTCCAGTTTAATTTTAAAAATAAGGATGTAAATCTAAAATTAGTCCTTATCAGATCTCCATTACAATCTGCCAAACTTTCTTGCTTTATGTTGATCAAACCACAGCATGAAGACAATACAACTGACTATTCAATAACCCCAAATTCATATTTCATGCACTCAATGTTGTTTTTTCCCAGCATTTTTCAATACCAGAACATGATAAGAATGCCACAGGTATTCTGCAGAAATTTGCATCTGCCCCTCAGGTGATTTCTGGATATTATTTCAGTCAGTAACTGATTTCCATGTAGTAGTAGTAGTAGCAGTAGTAGTAGTAGTAGTAGTAGTAGTAGTAGTAGTAGTGGTAGTAGTAGTAGTTGTTGTTGTTGTTGTTGTTGTTGTTGTTGTTGTTGTTGTTGTTGTAGTAGTTCACTCATTGAAACTCCTCAACTCAAAGCCTCTTTTCTACCTTTCAAGAGGGGTGTGATATCATGGGATTTAAAGTTGAAAAGTTCTTTGATAAAAATGATATAATATAGACCATCTATTTTTATGATCAAAATTCCATTATATAAATTATTTCCACCTGGAAAGGTGGCATTCTGGGATTCTTCTTTCTGGGTGGGATTTCTGTAAGACGTTCTAATTGAGTGTGTAACAGAGGTAGAGGTGAGAAAAGAAGAATGAGAAAAAGTGCACTATTTTTTCCCTTTTTTTCCACATTATATTGATGTTAGGAGCCAAGGGATAAGGGAGCTAGGAAATAAAATTTGTTGTATTTTCAGAAACTTTATTGTTTCTTACACACAGTAGGCTTTATCTTAATATTTAAAAGCTAAATCAGTGCTGTGCATCATGTACCCTTTATGGGAAGCTTAATTTTATTTTTAATGATGAATAATGTCCATTCTGTTTGCTGTTGAAAATGAGATATGTTTTTAGGTTTTACATCTGATTATTTATTCCTTAGAAATATTTTTAAGTGTCTTGTTAAAGGATTAGACATTGTTCTAAGTAGGAACAGAATCCCTTTTGAACAGCAGTTTTCCACCTGTGTTTCTGAGCTGTGTTTTCTAGCCCCACAACCACACTCATACATACTCGTTAATTAATCTCTCATGCCTGTTCTTTACGGTTGATTTGTGGCCAGTCCTTTTCCCATCTGCATTAACTCTATGACATCCACCACATTCCATTAGGGAGTACTAAATTGATAACCACCTATGTTCGTTAGAAGTCGAGGCTGTTTCCACCTTTCATTTCACCATTTACTTCATGTGAAAAAACAATTATTGTGTGTGGTATGTGTTGTGTGTAGAATTACATATAACCATGACTCCCTTGATTTTGTACAGGCACTCTGCAGAAGGAGATGATCAAAGGCTATCCATAAACTCTGTTGTATGTGTCTATATATGATATATATATATTATATGATTCCTATATTATATCTCTTATATAGTCTATGGTTGTAAAGAAAGCATAAGTTGATCTGCCAGTTATAGGCTTACTTCCCAGGTGAATAGCAGGAAGACAGAACACTTCAATGGAAATTACATGAGGAATTCCAACTCACTTTCCTACCTATGTGAGTGCTACACTAGAACAACGCAACCAAGAAGCTCCCGAGGGGTGGATCCCTTTTGGGATTCCTTTTCTGTTCCCATGTGGACCCCTCCTGTAATCCTGTTCAGATCTCTCTCAATATTCCCACACAATCCTCCCAGGATTCCCATCTCGTATCCCTCCCGGGATTCCCACCGAAATTCATCCCGTATTCCTACCCAGATCTACCCCTCAATTCCCGCCCGGATATGCCGCTCGATTCCCACCTGATATCCCTTGATCCATACCAGATCCATCCCCAAATTCCCCTATTCTCGCCTGGATCCCCCCTCAATTCCCCCCGTATCCATCTCCTCGATCCACCTGGATCCTCCTGGATGCCTGCCTGACCCATGTCTCCATTCCCGCTGGGATCCACACTCTCAATCTATTCCCAAAGGGATCATCCTGGATCCTCCCACCCTGATCCATCTCCCATTCCCTCCCTGACATCTCTCCTTCCCTCCCTGATCCCATCTCCCGATTCCCACACTGATCCATCTCTCCATTCCCTCCCTGATCCAGCCTCGCATCCCCTCCCTGCTCCGTCTCTCCATCTCTTCTCCCTGATCCTCTCTCCTTCCCACCCTGATCCATCTCTCCATTCCCACCCGGATCCCCTGCTTCCCTCCCTTATCCATCTCTGCATTCCTCCTGATCCATCTCTCCCTTCCCTCCCTGACCATCTCTCCATTCCCCCCTGATCCATCTCTCTTCCCACCCTGATCCATCTCTCTATTCCCTCCCTGATCCATCTCTCCATTCCCCCCCGGATCCATCCTCCTTCCCTCCTATCCAATCTCTCCATTCTCTCCGATCCATCCTCCATTCCCAACCCTGAGCCCTCTCCAGTCCCTCCCTGATCCACTCTATCCATTCCTCCCTGATCCATCTCCCATTACCACCCTGATCCATCTCGCCATTCCGCACCCTATCCACTCTAGCAGTCCCCCCGATCCATCTCGCATTCCCCTCCCTAGCCATCTCCTCTCTCCATTCCCTCCTGATTCATCTCTCCATTCCCCCTGATCCATCTCTCCCATTCCCCCCTGAGCCTCTCTCCCTTCCTCCCTGATCCATCTCTCCATCCCACCCTGATCCATCTCTCCATCCCCGTCCCTGATCCATCTCTCCATCTCTCCCTGATCCATCTCTCCATTTCCCCCTGAATCCATCTCTCATTCCACCCCTGATCCTCTCGGCCTTCCCTCCGGATCCTCTCTGCATTCCCTCACTGATCCATCTCGCCATTCCCTCTATCCCTGATCCCATCTCTTTTCCCATTCCCACCTGAGCCATCTCTCCATTCCCCACCCTTTATCCGCTCTCCATTCCCTCCCTGATCCACTCTCTCCTCCACCCTGCTCCTCTCCAATTCCCACCCTTACCTCTCTTCCATTCCCTCCTGATCCATCTCTCCCATCCCTCCCTTATCCATCCGCCATTCCACCCTTATCCCTCTCTCCTTCCACTCTGATCCTCTCTCCGATTCACGTCCCTGATCCATCTCTCCATTCCCCCCTATCCATCTCCCATTCCCCCTGATCCATCTCTGGCATTCCGCTCCCTGATCCATCGCTCACTTCCCCTCCCTGATCCATCTATCCTCCCTCCCTGATCCTCTCTCCATATCCCGACCCTGATCCAGCTCTCTCATTCTCTCCCTGATCCATCTCTCTTCCCACCCTGATCCATCGCTCATTCCCTCCCTGATCCCTCTCTGCATCTCTCCCTTAATCCTCTCTCCATCCCAACCTCGATCCTCTCTGCATTCCCCTCCCTGATCCATCTACTGCATCCACTCCCTGATCATTCGTCTCCATGCCCAATCCCTGATCCATCTCTCCAATTCCCTCCCGGATCCATCTCTCCATTCTCCCACCCTATCCGATCTCTCTCCATTCCACGCTGATCCATCTCTCCATTCCCTCCTGAATCCTCTCTCCATTCCCCTCCCGTCAATCTCTCATTCCCCTCCCTGATCAGTCTCTCCATTCCCACCCTGATCCATCTCTCCATTCCCAACCCGATCCATCTCTCCATTCCTCCCTGATCCATCTCTCCAGTCCCACCCTGATCCACGCTCCATTCCCTCCCTGATCTACTCTCATCCCACCCTATCCATCTCTGGCATGCCCCCCTGCTCCATATCGGCTCCATTGCTCTCCCTGATCCTCCTCTCCATTCCCACCCTGATCCATCTCTGCTTCCCTCCCGGAGCCTTCTCTGAATCCCTCCCGTATCATCTCTCCAGTCCCTCCCTGATCCATCTCTCCTTCCCTCCCTTATCCATCTCCTCCATTC